>CAEGAE010033680.1:0-21655 GCA_903067095.1 Girardinus metallicus | reverse complement strand
AGGTCTGTGACAGCCAGAAATCTTGCTTGTTTGTCGGTGACCAAATACTTATTTTCCATCCTTATTTGCAAATAAATTCTTTAAAATTTGACCATGTGATTTTCTGAATTTTTTTTTTTCTCATTTTGTCTCTCATAGTTGAGGTCTACCTATGATGTCAATTACAGGCCTCTCTCATCTTTTTAAGTGGGAGAACTTGCATAATTGGTGACTGACTAAATACTTTTTCCCAACTGTATATTAGGTAGAAAAATATATAAAAAACATGTATTCTCATGTCTTTCTCTAAATCTCTCTGCCTCTGGTTTTAAGGAAAACTCAGTCCCAGGAACAGGAAAGCTTCAACAGGAAATGCAGCAACTTTACCTACATAGAGTCACAAATTCACCTGCTCAAATGAAGCCAGTGACAATGATCACTAGATCTGCAAAGGTTACTAACACAGACCAAAGGCAGAAAAATGATGCAAAGAGGAAAATGGAACTGAGGGACTGGTAAAAATATAGAGCTGCTTTTTTTTAACAACTTTTTCTGTTTTTGCATAAACAGCCAGATGAGAGAGCGTGCAAAACGTGAGAGATCACAGAAATACAAAATTCATTTTTGGTTTTATAATTCAGTGATTGTCATTTAAAATGCAGTGTCATTGTTTATTCTGCACATGTACATGCATGTTAACAACCATGTACAATGACTTCACTCAGCTCATGACATTTGTGTTCCAACATTGGAGACTGATGTGCAGGCATGTTTTCATTCCAGTCATTTAATTTCATTAGGACATGTTTATTCTCTCCCTCTCTATTTTTAATTGTAAATAAACCAGACTTTTGTTTTCATATAATTTGTGAATGTGTGTCTATCATATTTGCAGGCCAGTCAGTGTGTGGGATGTTTTGTGTGGGATATTTAGTTCCTTATACTGAGCTGAGTCCAGTGCTGGCTGAGATCAAGTGTGGTTTAAGCAGAAAACATGCAAGATGTCCCCTCACAGACTCAAATAATGCTTCATTTTATCCTCAAAACAAAAATTAAGCAAGAAGTAAATTTGTTTTCAATCACATCATTCAGTTCTACCCTAAGGAATAATGACACCAATAACAGCAATGCATTTTTAGTCTATTTCTGTTAGATTTTACAGCTATGTTGTTTGCTCACATTAGCATGCCTAAGCAAAGTGATAAATACAAATCATAATGAATTTTCCAAATATAAACATATGACAGAAAAGGAATTTTCAAATCACTACACATATCAGTCTGAGTCACATATTAACATGAGTCTCCAGGGCCAGCTGCTCAGTCAGCTTCTCAATCTTCCCAGTTTTGTGGCTCATGCACACTCTTGTGTGTCCTGACAACATTATTTTCCTCCTCGTTAATATCCTGGTGTGTCTCTGAAATATCCTGGCTGTTGTTTGCCTCATTACTTACTTTTTTAGCAGAAAGCTATTAAGCTGCCATATGGACAGTCAAGCTCTCTATGCTGCCCCCAGGTAGAAACCTTTGGTCAATTTTTAGCTACTTGAGTTTCTCTCTCAAATGTTTAACATTTTCCCTAAAACCAGCACACTAATTGTTTAGCTTGCTATGCACAAAATATCAAAGAAGGTTTACAGTGACATGGCCTTTGATAAGTGCTCTAACTCTAGATAGTGGTCAAAGCAGACCAGTGGCTACTTTATTACAGCCCTCTCCTTTTTTTATTAAGATCAACACACGTCTTCTACCTTACTTAAATGCAATGAATTTTAGTCTTGCCTATTTTGAGGGAGAAATAGACCTTATTATTGATAAAATTCCATATTTTTTTTTATTGTGGAACATATGTTCAGTCAATATAAAGGACTCATTTGTTTAAAACCCTTTTTAAACATCTTCCCAATTCTGTATTTCTCAAGAAAAGGATTGAAGAGGAGTAATATCAAATCTTGCCTACTGACTATCATTTGCAGTACCTTAATAAAAAATCTTAAAACATGTATAACAAATGTGTGTGATACCTACATACACAAAGTATTTCCCCTGTCACACCTTTTTTCCAATCTTCTCATTTAAATCCTGCGTACCATCTAGCAAATTTTAATATGAGACAAACAGGCCTAAATCAATGGATTCATAAATCGTTGGTGAGTCATCCAGGCCCTGAATCAGCAAAGCTTCATAAGGCCATGACGGTGAAACGACAATGTTAGACATGTCTGATGTTCTTAGTTGTGGTACTTTCACATCAGATGCAGCGGAAAAAGTTCTACCTGTGTCACATCATTCCAAAGATTATGTTTTATTTAATTTTTGCCTTTAATAAATTAATAAAAATTTGAAATTGGCTTTCTGTCTTTACTCAGGCAATCTTTAGCACTAAAAACTCTGTTGATGAATTGAAACCTTTAAGATTAGTGTTGAGAAAAAGCATATGTATGTGGACAAGTACTTTTTATTAGCACTGTATACTACAGCAATCATTGTAAAAAACTTACTGCTGGGGAAGAGGAAGGGTTAGGATTTTCTGGGATGCTTTCCATCCATTCGTTCATTGCTTTTGATGTTACTGAGGGCTCGGAGACAGTCATATTTTTGATCGCCATGTCGTCCATCCCATACGCCTGAATAGCATTTCCTGCAGGGACAGAGAATAAAGTAATTTGTTTCGGACTTCCATCCCAGCAAGAAGCCCACTAGCAGACGGACAGTTTTAAGTCATCTTCTTGGTCCCCTGCCCAGTCGTTTTCATCCCAGGGAATGAGGCAGGGCAGAAGAACAGTAAGAAAAGGAAAGAGTACAAAATGAGGAGAAAAAGTTTCAGATTATTATATTTGTGCTTGTCAGGTGTGAGTCAAACTATTGACATCATGCACACTTGCAGTACCTTTAAGAGAAGAGCTTTTAAAAACCTTTATGTGGAAGATCATTCAAAATTGTACTGGCTACACAAAACACAAATATGAGCTTATGGATGATAATGTAAGATATTATTTCCACAGCCTTGAATGTTTGTCTGGTTTATTTAGCAAGTAATTATCCTTCTATTAGAGCATCCCGTGGAGACAAATTGACACTTTTATCGAACGTAGACAACTATGGCTCATGGTTTCTGATCATTACAAAATTGCTTTAATGTAACAGCTGCTCTGCACCCTGCAACAGCACAAGAAAAGAGAGCATCCCCACACTTAAGATGATGAACTGTTTTTGTTTCCTCGCACACAAGTGGAAACTGAATTCACAGAAAGTTGCAAATCAGTCGGCTTCACGCAGAGGATGGCATAGTGATACAAACATTTGAGTATCTAAGCTGAAAGACTTACTGAACATGTGTGTAATTGTGCAAGTATATGTGTAAGTCTGAAAAATTGCGATACGTCCTTGTACAGTCAGCTACTCCAGCTAGATGCAGTACCATGGGGCTGAGTACCTTTCCATTGTTCATCCGTTTAAAATACAAAGCCTTTTGCTTTTTTCTCAGCCAGAGAGAAGGCAAAGCATGAAATTGCTTGGCAACCACCTTCTTTATAAGGCCATTGTGCAAAAATGATTTTGAATAGGCTTATGCAGCCGATCAAATTCAAAACATCTCCAAACAAGAAGAAATGGCATTTGTTCCAAGATAGCAGGGTGATGAATATTAACAATCAAATGTCCACATAGGCCTAAAACTCCTGATCTCATAAGCTTGTATATAAAGTTGCCTGCCAAATAACACTTACAGTATCTTCTACAACATTGTTTCCCAGCCCTGGTCCTCGAGGCACACTGCCCTGCATGTTTTACATATTTCTCTACTTTAATGCGCCTGATTCAGCTGATTGCAGTTCAGCTAACACTTGTCAATTGAAAACACCTGTGCTAAAGCAAGGTAACACCTAAAACATGCAGGGCAGTGTGCCTTGAGGACCAGGGTTGGGAAACACTGATCGAAAATATGTCACAGTTACAATATTCACACCAATGTCACATTCGTCACATAAATAGTTATATATGCTCACACATTTTATTGGGACTTTATGATAGTTTTATCATACATGTGTATTCAACCCCATTCACTTTTTTATACCTACATTATTGCTAGAATCACAAATTGTCTTCAAAGTCACACTGTAGATGTGCAAAGCTGTCAGAGACATACCTCAAGACCCGCAGTGGTCATTGCAGCAAAAGGAAGTCCTGCAATTGATTAAATCAAAGGGCTAAATGCATATGTTTGAGATTTACCAGTTAAACATGTAAAAACATGTTTTTTTAAAAATATGAACTACTTTGTTTTAGTTTATCCCAGTTTATTTGTAGTTTGTGGTCATTATGTAAGGAAATGTGGAATCTTTAAAATGGTATTATAATTTTACAAGTAACAACAAAACATACAAAAAAAAGCAAACACCAATTTCTTAAAAAAAACAACAACAACACACTCTTAAAAACCACTGGAAAAATGAAAGCTTGACAAGAAGAGAATCAAGAAAGCCAAATATGCTCAAAGCAAACAGTAAAGAGTTGTGGTGATTGCTGAAAGGTGTGGTGTTACACATGTGTTTGCCAGGATGCATTAAAGCTAACTCTGTCCCCACAGATTCTTTAAGAAGGAAGGATGAAGACATAAATCAAAGTGGCTGGATGGCGGTCTCCCATCCTCCACATACTTTTTGGAACCTAAGCTGTGAAACTTGTTGCGATTTCTGTTCAATTCCTTAATGATTCTGGACAAGATTTCCTTTCATCCTGGTCATTGTCCTGTCTGCAGACATCAAAGCAAAGAGATAAGAGATTGGAGAACAAGAAAAGAAGAATTAAAGACAGAGTGCATCAGTATTTGTTCTCCACACTGGGTTTTTTTTTTTTCCTCTGGCTCAGATAAAAAAGCAAAAAGGTGAAACATTTTATGATTGTTTCAGACTTAGTAATTAGCGGAAACCGGTGGCCCTGTATAAATAAAAATATGGATATTGAACAAAATCTTGGAGAATAACAAAATTGTTTTGTAACGCAGGCATGTTTTAACGACTCCAGTATTAGCAAAAATATCTTTTTTGCTCATCTATCATAAAATTAAACCACAAAATATAAATATTATATCTTAAGCTGCTGTATGTGGTTTTATTTGATTAAAAAGGAAGACTATGAAGACCATCACTACAAAATCTTCCGACTCTAGAAGATTAATTGATCTGTTCAGAGTCGCATGAGGAGGAGCTGGAGCCTATCCCAGCTGTCATCAGGCCAGAAGAAAGATACACTCTCGATAACTGCCAGTTCATTACTGCTGCAGTGAGCTAACAAGCACCAATTAACACATGTTGGACATAGGAAAGACTGAAAAAAAAAACATAGTAAAAATATCCAATCTCCATATCGACTGCAATACAATACCAAGTAAAGAGTCAGTTTAACATAGTGAGCAACTCGCTGAGAAATCTGTGACAAGGATGGTCCAGGTTTTGCCTCATGGTTACAGAGATCTGCCATCGAGCTCAGGAGGACTCCTACTATACATTCAGATTCAAATGATCTTAAACTAAGTAAAAATATTAACCGAGATGTAATTATTTAAAAATCATACAATGTGATTTTTCTGGATTATCTTTTAGATTGTGTCTCTCACTGTTCATGTATACCTGTAAGGAAAATTACAGACTGTATACAGATATACATAAACTGTACAGAAAAAAAGTGCATCAAAATTAGCACAAATACTTTAAATAAATGACAAGACTTTATTTCAGTAAAAAAAAAAAAATATTTGCTTACATTTTTACCCTCATAACATGTTTTTCAACATTTGCTCATAGTATGTATGGTAAGTAAGGAAACTGTGCGACTGTAGCTTAAGAATGTCTTGTAGTTTTCAGATGTCAGTATCTGATTTGTATAGTGACCTGTTCATAATTCAAACTTTTAAATACTTACACTGTTCAAATTGAGATTAAAACACAATTTATGACTGTGTCTAAACACCAAAAATGAACAATATAAATGCTATTTCACTTATAGTCTTCTTTGGTATTGGCATGTAATTGACAGCTGAAAGAAAGGGCTATTTCAAGTAACTTGATTTTTGATTTTTTCTAGTTCAATGTCATATTTATATTTCATATTAAATATTCAGTCAGACTATCTGAAACTAAACACATATAATTCTGTACCAAAGAGGGTTTCATAAAAGTAAACTGTGATCTATGAAAATGCTACTTGCTTAAACAAAACTACTTTCTGCATTAGGACTATCTCCTTCTACAAACCTGCAAAACCAAGAGCAGCATCTTCAATTTGATTCTTATCAGTATTATTTAAGTTATTTCATACTTGTTTCCTTCCACTAAAGTTCATACTTTCTATAATTCTTCTGAGTGCTGATTGAGCCCAAAGAAGTAATTTGATTTTTTATTTTTTTTTTCTCTTCTGGCGTGGTCAAGGATAAAAAGGCGGCGATCATTAGATAAATGTAATAACGCCTCTGGTCTGAGCGTGGTTTAATGAGATCTAAGGATGTTAAATTAACAGCATGGTAGAAATTACCTGCAGAGAGCCCACACTGAAATGCAAGTATATCTCTTTGTGAAGGAAATAGAAAGAGACAGTTAAAAAGGCACTTAAAAATAACAGCTTTATCAAAACAGCCGTTATTTCGAATAAATTAAGAAACTTTAGAGCCAAACAAGATAAGAGCATCAATTCTACGATGTGACCTTCAGCGAGTGTAACCTCTTTTGTAGATAAAGAAAGGTTAAACAAGTCTAAGGTTTTAGGGAGAATGGGAATGGCAAGACACGAAAAATAAAGTCACCATGAATAGGCAAGCTGTCTTCATCTTTAATGCATACCACTATGGCATCATCTGAAAATTGAAGAGCCCCCTCTCCCCTTAACTTCTCTTTATAATGGCACCTCTTGGTAGGTGAGGTACATTAGGCACCAAGCAAAAATACTAGTCTTAAAGTCAGAAGCAGGGAAATTGGGCAAGCAGAAGGATTTTATAGTTTTGAGGATGACCAAATGGTGATGGCTGGGCAATTGGGTCACAGCATCTCAAAAACTGGAACGGCGTTAAAGTGTTTCTGGCCTGCTATGATTAGTGTCTGTCAAAAGTGGCTCCTGGTTATGTGTAAAAATGTAAGCAAATGAAGAAAGTTTTAGTGAAATGAAGACTTACCGCATCTTTAAAGTCTTCATGGTGCTTTTAATGGGTTTCTTTCTTAAACAGTGTGTGTATATTAGTAGCAAGAGTGTGAAATTCACAGTGTTCTGCTGTATGTCACAGTGTTTACGTCATCACTTAGACAAAAAAGCCACCCATTAAAATTGGTAGCTTACAGTGAATCAGAAACAATACTATGGATTGGTGGGTCGGAGTAGCAGAACTTCCCTGGAGTTCTGAATTGGGCCAGGCAATCCATGACACCCTGAAGCACATCCATTAAACTGACTGAAGAGCTGAGTCTAAAATCTAGATAACACCTGCAATTAGCTGTTTTGAGAAAAAAAATAACCGCTTCAAAAAAATAGAAGTGCTTCATTTTAGCTTGCTTACTTGGCCAAAAATATAAAAAATAAATACAGCCATTGCTTGGCTGCATGTTCAAGTCAGCTAAATCTATAGGAATGTGTAACTACTGGTGGCACACAAAAACAGCTTTAGGCAGTATCTTAGCTTGACTTAGTTTGACTTTTCTGTTTATTTCTATCAATTGATATTGCAACCTCACAAAAACCCAGAAAAAATTACAACTTTTCTTTTTGCTTGTGAACAGAATCTGAAGGTACGTTTTTTTTTTTTTTTTTTTTTTGCTTTAAGATTGATTGTTATGGCTTGCAGGTTGATAAAGGCTTGGTATGTTTTGTAGTCAGTTTGTGTTTTTTAGAAAGAATATATTCTTTGTGAAAATTTAAGTTGTGTTCCCCTTGATTGCAGAGACGAGATGCTGTATTTTGTGTTATTTTTTAAGACGCCTCCTCAGCTCATAGCTCTCATCTCTCAGCCTGCACACTCAGCTAAAACGGTAACCCAGCAATCTATTGAAATGGTCTGAAATCATTATCCACACAATAGAACATGTTAAAGGCAATGGTGTCCTGATAGGGCTGATGACACAGCTCACTGTGCCATAACAAGGAAGGTGTGAAAAAGGCACAGGGATATTTGAAAATAACCCCTCTGTTCTGCTTCCCCATGTGTTTTGTATTAGATGTACAAATGATTTGTATTTTACTACTGCCATTTCTTTTCATTCCCTTTTTTATGACGACATTCTTCCAACAAGGATGAGCTCTTTTAGATTAAAATGTGAAAATGACATGCAAATGGCTTCTTTTCTATCAAAGCCTGGGTCGATTTTGCCCACAGGAGGATGAGAAGTGAGAAAAAATAGTTGCCTCTAATAAAACTAGGAGTGTTTTAGTCTAACTTATTCATTGGATAAATGGTGTTCATGGAAAAGTTGAATCAAACTGTGCAGCAGATATGTTTTTATTAGGGCTGTGCACAAAAATTCACAAATGGATTTAACCAGACATCTTTATTTATGCAGTCTAATCCTACTGGCTTGATTTTGTCAATTGTCCAATAAAATAATGACAGTTGTTTTAAATCTAAAAAAATGACTTGGTTTTGGGGTCTGTTTTTTTTTTTTTTAAGTTTTAGTTGTTATAAACTTCATGACTCTCGAAATCCAAACTTTGATGCATCTGTTAAAGAATACAACTGTCATATAACGCATGACTGAGTCATATAGCAATGGAGAAAAAGCAAGCTAACATTAGCCTAGCACAGCAGCACCCTATGCAAAGATTCACAGCAGCTTGAGACACAAATACTAAAGACTTATTCAGTTATTTTCACTTCAGGTGAAGTGTTATTAGCACTTTTATGGCGGAATTTTTCTGCCATAATCCAAGAGAACATATTTTCAGTCTGAAAGCAGGATTTTGTGCCTTTGTGCTCAAAACTTTTAATACTTTTGCTTACATTTTTATTTTGAAAGCAAGACTTCATGTCTTTCTTCTCAAAACTTGTAATGCTTGTACTTAAAACTTCTACATGAATTGTAAAAACCCTTATGTTAGACTGTCTTGCCCCTGACACCAATGATGTTCCATGACTCCTCTATTTACAATATTCACAAACACTGCATCTTGCAGAGGAGCTCAGCAAAAGGAAACAGCGGAAGTTGACATGAAACCATTAAAGTCGCATTAGTTTGAAGCTCATAGCTCCTGCAGCTCCGACATGTTTGCAAGAGTAAATACTGCTTCACACACTTTTGCTCTCATCAATTTTACATGAATACGGTGAACCCGATCAGTGGCGAACTACATCTCAGAGATATGCAGAGTGTGCATGTGTCAGGGTGGCTTACTTAGGCATGTGTTGTCAGTGAAATACCGCAGGAAGTTCATGCACTCCTCTTCTTGGTTTCCACTTCCTATGCAGTTACACCATGGAGAGATGGTCCAGTTGGTGAAGCTGTTGTCGACATAGTTGGGGGTCATTTCCGTCCCTGCATCGGGGAAACAACACGTGCCCGCATGAGAATAGTAGTGGGTCACTAATGGACAATAATGGACTACATTTATTCCAAGTAATATGTAAAATGGGACACAAAATATTAGTCAGAGGAACGGATTTGCATTGTTGGAGTCTATAGGAAATGTTCTGCAGTGCTTTATTTAGATGTAAAGAGGCCTTTATGGTATAAATGTTTTGCAAAGCAGTTGCTCTAGGAAGTGTATGCCTTGTTAGAATCCAGCACTCTACAAACAAATGCTACAAACATTTTACTTTTCAAATATCTCTCTTTGAGTCAATGCTTTCAGCAGGAGTCATAAGCATTAAATGCACTTTGTCCAATATTTTACAGGAAAACACAGGAAGCATTGTGGCATAACATCACTTCAACCTTCATGATATATGACATGTTGTGGTGAGGCACAGCTGTGTACTGAATTATGGCCACTTCAGCAACCATTAAGCAGTGGAAAAATCTACCTTTTTTATATAGAATTTGCATTTAAAAATCTTTGTAGCCCCTGTAATATCACCTATAGATGTTGTTGATTAGAATGAGAAAATATTCTGTCACGAGTCACCTGTTTATTCTCCATATTTTTCTCAGCATCCGTTCTGCGAACTATACACAATGCCATGCATTATTTGCACAACATTCATTATCCTCAAACAGATGGTCGTAGAGTGTTTTAATTAAGTAAACGCTTTCTGCCTGCCTCTGCTTTCTAATTTACTTCTGGTACTCAACTAATGTCCAGAGTGCTGGCGGAGATATCAAACCAGGAGGGAAAAAATGTGGTATCTAGCTCTTCTGGCTGTTTGATGTGATAAAGGAAAATGACCATACCATATTGTTATTTTCAGAGTCTTATAATGATGCTTTGCTTAATCATAAACACCACCTTGCAAAACATTCATAACCTCAAACTTATTTACCTTTGTAAAGTTTCTGCTACTAACTTAAGTACGGTTGTTAGGATTTTATGTGACAGATATAAACGTTTATACATATTCCTTTTTAATTCAGTTTTTATATTTACCATTATTCTGGCAGTAAGCGAACCTGTGTCCAGTCTGTTACAGCCTTTGAGGTTTTCTGCTCTATCTATCTGCCGTCTTCACATGAACCCTAAGCAGACCACTGTTTCTGCAGAAGGAAATCATCCCCACGGCATGACGGTGCAACAGCAGGATTTGTGCTAAGGACGGTGGATGCAGTGTTATCTTTCCATGACATTTGAAGTTTGGCAAGTTGGTAAAATTCAGTTATTTTGATTCTGACCAAAGCACCTCATCTTAATTATGTGTCCCTTATTTCGCTCATGTCTTAGAATCCAGCGCTCCTGCTACAATCATGACAAACATGATGCATGACTCTTAAGAAGGGCTTTCTTCCTATCACTCTCTCTTACACAGGGCTAGACTTATGGAGTCCACGAGTAAAACATGTCCTGTCAACAGATGCTACCACATGAGCTGTGGATCTTAGCAGCTCCTCCAGGACTACTATAAGACTCTTGGAGGCAGATCTGATTAATATTCTCTTTTTCTGAGCAGCTAGATGATGAATCGAACAGTTCTCTGTGATATGTTCAAAGCTTGGGTTTGTTTGTTTCTAAGAATTTGGAGTAGTTATTTCAACTTAGCTTTTACATATTTTATCTACATCACCCTCTATTCGCAGTTCAGTAATGTTTTAGTGTGGATTTACCTATTTAGGGATTATTCAGTGGAACTTGTCACCAAATTATTTGCCTATTTGCAGTTTTTTTCAAAATTATTTGAAATAAAATGCTGCTTGGGAAGTTGGACACAATGCTACTTGACATCCCATTGGCTGACATTTGTAAAACAGCAAAGCAACCAATCAGTGCCAATTTCCAAATAAATTGACCTAGATATATGTTTTAGAATGTATTTGTAAAACACTTACAAAATTACATATTATTTCCATGTTACAATAATGTACTGCTTAAATAAAGTCTAATTAAAATAGAAGCAAATGTGAAAAAGTTCAAAGGCCATGAATACTTTTGGGGCTTTTATCAGATCTTCAATCAGACCTCTATTTGCACTCATATATTCTGAAACCACCACGTCTCTCGTAAGCCATACTCACTCACCAATGAGCCTTGCAAGAGAGTTCAGACAGGCTTGGTGATTGTCTTGGTTGGGGCAGGTTCCCACGGTGTTTGGAGTCATCCAGCAATTTGCTATGTAGTCAGCTAGTCTAGACCTACAGAGAGAGAAAGAGTGGCAGGAGCTTGAGTGCCTGAGAGACAAACACACACAAATATGCAACTCTGAATTGGATCACTGGCACCTTTTTCACTAAAGAGCAGCTGCCAGTTATGACTAGCAAAATGATAAGCAACATCTGTTTTCTGGTCAACAAGTTCTCTGAATGGCAACCACCTCTCACCGATGCATGACTTCCAGCAAACTACCAGCTATCTCCATGTCCTTCTGTTGCAACCTCAGTGGTAGTGCATTCAGAATATGGTAACTTTACTAAGACCTGTGGGTAAATTTGCACTGTAGAAAGAGAGCACATAGAACTTCGGACCTCAAAAGCAATGAAACATAGTGCAAAGAGATACAATCGTAATAGTCATGTGATATAAAAAAATATGCAAAACATCATTAGTTCATGTACAAGATAATTATCAAAAGTACATGTACAGGTTAAAATGATCAATTTCTGCATATTGTGGTATTTACTTCATCTGCTTTGTTCTGCACTTAGGAGAAGAAACATCTGTCTGGAGCAAGAGACTAAAACTCCACCTGCACAGCAGTGGGAGTAATTGCACAAAACAGAACCAGCTACCCCATGACTGTACTTCATGAACACATGTGTGTACTTCATGATAGACACAGTTGAGGCTCACCAAACCGCCGACCACACCAGCTCTCAACTGTCTCTCAAAATTCACTCTCACCACCAGGCGAAGGAACGGTGAAGAAATAAGTTGTGCTTCAATGTGTTTGTGATAAGAGTGTTAAGGCTGTGTGGGCCCCCAGGGTGGCATTGCTAATCCACTTAGCTAGGTGTAGGGGTAAAAATGTATGCAAAGTTGCCCTGCCTGTGCTGGTTACATCACAGCTGCTCACAATTAGTGCACATTTGTCTCTTTTTCTTCCATGTGTCATGACTCATTCACCCTGGCCTGGTGTGACCGCTTTTTTTCAGCCCGCAGTTCAAAGGCACTTCAAAGCCCCCCGGGTTGTTTCACCATCAGTTAACAGGAGCTCCCAGACAACTTTATGGAAACAAGAAAAGGATTTAGTGATGGGCTTATTTGAATTACGTTAATCACAATCATTCTGGTGTTGTTTCAAAAACTGAACCCTCAATCCAAACATTAAAAAAAGGGTTTTGTTTTACTTTGCAGAAACAAGGGATAATTAATTTAAATAAAGAACTTCTGGATGATTGTAGCAAATACTGAGAGATTGTCCGTTTCACTAGAGGCAGGGTTTTGTTTTTCTTTCTAGCCAACCTGACAAAGCAGTTTTGTTTCTTTTCACTTGTAGCTATTACAGATATGGATGGCTACAGTATTTACAAGTGAAAAATCAAATCATATCCATTTAAGCCCCATAACAATTCAGGCTTTATTTACAGTCCATATTTCCTGCTGTTGCTCCTCTTTTGCCATGGCGCCAGATCATTAAAAATGTAAAATGACGCCTTCGTTTGTGTCTGTTATGTTGGTTCATTATGCAAAAAGTGTACAAGAGATTTTGCTTGACAATTCTGAGAAAAGACATAAAGTCTTGTCCTTATGGTATTAGAAAAGTTAGTGTAAGTCTGATACTGCCATGCCACAGTTAGTGCAAAACACTGGCTGATGTCTTTACCACATTCTGTTTAAAACATTCTTAATCAAAAAGAAAACAAAGTGCTGATGTTGCAAACGACAGGGTATCATAATTCTGTAAGAAGACAGAATATTAATGTCAAAGAAATTTGCATGAAGCCTTGTCTTTAAATATGCATTGTATCACGGTGACACAGCTTAATCACTTATTCATCATTTTTTCCACCATTTCCACAAGTTTCTGTAGTAATTGGATGAGATGGAGAATGCATTGTAATGACGAGACTGTCCCTGCATCCTTATCAGCTAGCATGTAGTCTTTTGGTTCAGCAGGAGGTACACTGTTATTTAGAAAAGTTAGAGAAACACCATGTGCACTCATTATATAATCTTTTGGAGACTAGCATGCCTTCATGAGGCATTCTGTTCATGTAGACCAGCATTTGGCTAAGGGATAATAAAAATACAGTTGCCATGTATCTATCTGCTGATGTCTTTTTATTTTCTATGCCACTACTGCAGATGGCCAAGTCACACCCAACCCAGATAGTAGGATGACATAAAAAGCTACAAATCAACACTGGACATATACCTTGCTCTACTGCCCTGCTATTATCCATCCGTCCATCCATCCCTTTTCTAACACGTTTATCCCTATCAGGATTACAAGGGGTCAAGAGGCGAGAGGTTTGGTTACCCTGGAGAGGTCACCAGTCCATCGCAGGGCAGCACAGAGACAAACGGGACAAACAAACATGGACACACACTCCCACACCTAAGGAGAATTTAGAGAGACCAATCCACTTGACAGTCATGTTTTTGGACTGTGGGATAAAGCTGGAGTACCCAGAGAGAATCCGATGGCGCTGATTACATGGCAGCCTCACTTCTCTCAGCTTCCCCTAGGTCAGCTGTGGCTACAATGTAGTTTGCCATCATCATGTGTGCATAAATGGGTGAGTGACAGAACAGCACATAGTGCTCCGGACTCCTCCGGACTAGATAAAGCGTCATACAAGTGCTTTACAATGTTATGATTTACCTGTCTCGTTAAACAGAGAAGTTGTATTCTGACACAGGTGCCTTTCAAAAGATAATAAGAGAATGTACAAGGGCTGTCATTGTGACAGAAAATGCTGTATTTATTTACAGCCGGCTTCTTGAACAATGACCTTTTGCAGCTTACCATCCAGGATGTCTGCTGAACAACTGTCGAATCATTATTTATCATACTAATTATATAAGCCATAACATAACATGTTTAATTATTACATTAAACATGTTATGTTTAATGTAATAATGTTTAATTATTACATAAATTACTATCTAAAATAAAAATAAATTAACTAAATGTATCACATAAATTTATTAGAGACCAACAGACTATTTCACTCCATCTTAAGCATGTACATCAATATAACGGAGGGTTTTTGTCAACATGCAGTTGGACAAACCAGCCAAAAATGCCATTCAGATTCATGTGAGTAATTCAACTCCATCCATTCTTTACAGATAAACCCAGGTAGCCTCTTGAGATAAGATATAGTGAAAACTGGATATATGCTTAGCTCTTCTATCCTGCTGCAAATGCTGAAAGATGTACAGATGTACATGCACTCAGAAACAGACATATGGACATACAAAAACAGCACACATAATAAATTATATAATATAAAAATCATAAAAGTGTCCCTCTAACACACACCCTCCTTTCTCAGAACTCCTTTTCTCGCTCATCTGCATTCAGAGTAAAAAAGCCACTTGTGCCCACAGTAATGCAACAATGATAAAAAAATGTAGAGCAGGCACAAATAAAGGGAATATTTTTGCTGTGCCTAAACAAAGCAACCTTTAAAAGCCCCTTTTTTCTATTTTTCTTATTATAAAGGGGGAAATAAAAGGTCTTTAACTTTTGTGTGAACACAGAATGTAAATGTCAGATTTCTGCACGCACAGAGCAGACCACAAAGGATTAAAGAAACCGAACGAGCACAAGTTTCTTTTTAGCTGCAGAGCTCTTTCCGACAATGATGGCTTAAAAACAGTAATTTAAAGTTTAGAGAGGTGTCCTGAGTGTTCAGACAATGGCGTTCCAACACCAGGATTCGGTGCATTTCATGGCTTCCACGGACTTTCCATTATATCTCGGCAAAGCGCCTCTCGCTGCTGAAATTACAGGCTGTCTAGATCCACGGAGTTTTATGGTCATTTCAGCCACTCAGCCCCCAGGGAAGTGGCAGAGGGAGCCCCCACAGAGGTAGACTTCTTTCAAGCAACCTGACACTTTAAACACAGTCATCCGGGTGAACGCTGAGTGCCTGTCCATCCTGCTTGGCAGTAATAGAAAACTAATGGCTCTTTCTATGGATTCTTATTCCTATCACTTGATGGCCATGACAAACAATGCGACTTAAATCAGATGAGTGTCAGTCCTGGAAACCATTTCCTCAAGATGGAGGAGAGGCAAGAAGAAAAAGTGTTATCAGACTTCATTTAAAACTGTTTATGGGGAGTCCTATCTCGTTTGGAGTCCTTCCTTCAGTCCTCTTTCCAGAAATATGAGCTTCTCTGCAGATGATAATATCGCTTGAATGTTAAGTTCCAGCTGCTGAGTCTTATCGCTTTTCTCAGTCTTCAATCTAAAGAGGCTTTACAAACCGTATCTCATCTACATCGGGCACAACAATATGCCCCAAACAATAATGACCAGCGTAATAGCAGTTACAAGAAGCAAGTGGGAAAGAGCAAAACATGTTTGTTTCTTCTCTGACTTCTTCTTCTTCCACTTCTCTTTCTTTCTTTTCACTTGTGCACCTCTGACCTTATCTATCTTCGCCTCCTCTCCGCTCTCCTCTCTTGTTGTCACTTTCGCTTCAGATGCTCGTGTGAATTTGACCCCAGTTCAGACAACATGACCCAGTGGCCCACTGTGTCCTTTTGTCATTTAGCGTCAAATGGAAAAACAAACAATGGGTTTAAAAAAAGCAGAGATTTGATTGTTACTCTTTTTCGACAGTGTTTTTCCTAGATTCTGCATCACGCCTTAAAATGTCATGAAAAATAAAAATACAACTATCTCTACAACATAGCTCTGACCTTGTGAGAGGACCATTATGAATCTTTTGACAGCCTTCAGTGTCTTTTCCTGTATTTTCCAAACCTGTGTAGCTACTAACGACCTTGGGACTTTGGTTAAAGGTGATTGTCTGCTTGATCCAAAAGCCATTTTCACCTGAATGTTTTTGGATAAAAAAAATAAAAATAAAAAAATAATCTGCATCTGTAGTTCTCACTGGGATTCCCCGGTCAATACTCTTAAAGGGCATTGCACACAGATGACATTCAGTCAAAAAACAAGACAGCTTAATGTGTATCAGAACATTTTCTTGGCTTACTAAACCAGAACCAAACAACAAAAATAGGCTAACTTTACTGTTACTAGTGTAAAAATACAAATTAAGAGTGGATCTGAAAGTGAAATTGAAATAAAGTTAATGTATTTTTACAAAACCGTTGTTATGTAGTCGGAGTTAGAGTTAGCTTTGGATTTTCTGGGAAAACTTTCCAGAAGTCTAGGAGAGTGTTTATGCATATTTTTGTACAGTCCTCCAGAAAATGCATTTGTGAGGTTAGTAGGTTCAGAAGGCTTCACAGTCTCACCTCCAGATTATCTCAAAGGTGTTCTGGAGGGTTAAGGTCAGAACACTGCATCATTCAATGCACGTATATTGGGATCAAGGCTGCAAAATTCACAGTGTCCATCCGTAGAGTTCAACTATAAAAGTAGTGAGATACACAACTTTTGGTATTATGTCATCATTTTATAGTTTGTTTTGTTAAGTTTTTGTCTTTTTCTCAATATCTGATGATCAGCTGATGAGTGTCCCCAAGTGCTCAGCTAACTAAGAGGTGAATTAATCTAAAAATACATCATACCATCAGTTTTACTTTCAGTTCCAAACCTCTGAAGAAGTGAGTGAGTCTTCATCAGCACAGACAAAGCATTTGCATCCTCTTCCACAAGATTTAGTGATATCATTGTGTCACTACTGTGACTTCTGAATATTGTGGGGGAGCAAATGCTTAGCAAACATTTTTTGACATATCGAAAACATCTGTGGCAGCGGGCATAACTGTAGATCAGGTTGTCTATGCTAGTGTTAAAAGCATATGCAGTTGATGCTGGTGCATTTGTTTTCATGCATCACATCTTCTTATGTCAGTGAAATGCAAGATATTTTATCAAACAAACATTTTCTCAAAATAACAGCGTCTATTATATGTAATAAGTTCCAAAGAACAAAGTTTGTGCTGTGACCGATTTTACAAAAACTATCAACTTTTACATTATATCTGACTATGCAACAAGAACAATATTAGATTAAATCTGTAGTGAGGTGTTCTAAAAAACAACTACTAAAATTATTGAGATACATGCAATTAAATAACTCTTAGTTACATAGAGAAAAAAATAAATAAATTTTAAACCCTGTAAATACTACACGTCAGTGAATGTTAAAGAAAAAATGAAAGCTGAGGCCCCGTTCCACACATTCACAACCACAAATTGGCCATTTTGTGGATAAGGAAGACACTCTATTGATAATGTTTCATTAATAATACATATGGAAGCACTGAAAGAAAAGACGGTAAAGGAAAGGACAACGCCTGGTCGGTAAAGATTTTCCGCGAGGCCATGTTCTCTTTGAGATTACAGTTAGGAAAGTAAATAGGCATTTACTAATCTCTGTATTGAAATGAAAGGCACAAGTCTTTTTCCAGCCTCACTCTTTTTACTGCTTCAATTCCACTATCATTCTTTTTTTCACTCCATCCTTTTATACTCCTCTCATTTGTAGCCAGCAAGCTAAGCATGTCTCCACTGAAGGCGATGTCTGATTAAACGCTACACGCTGCAGAAAACCGAACTATGTATGAGGGAAAAAAAGGTCACCATTTGACATATGCTTTGCTTGCAAAAACCAGAGCTTAGCACTATCAGAAAATAAACACTTTGATAACTTGTAATGTAACCAGTGGGGGAGAAATGGTTCTGGCACTGCCTTGAGCACAGTCCTTTAAAGGTGAGACAGAAAAATATCTTGTTTGTATGAGTGATTTTATTCCCCTGTCTGTTTTTTGGGGTTATTTTCATATTAAGTCTTGAGGCATTTGGGGTGGGAACAATGGCAAAAAATAGACTTTGATGCTAATTTGCAGGACAGGTTGACCTGTCCTAGTTTGCTTAGGAGGGTATTTATGCAAGTTTTAGGTTTCTACTAAGGGTGATGAATTTAGGTTTAAACTAGCAATAATCTATATATATATTACTTAGCCATAGGACCATTAACTTTGTGATACATATCTCAGTTTAATCATGAGTTTTTAACATTAAAATTTGTTACATTTTAAAGTTTTCTATTGCATCCTGATAGCAACACAAACATAAACCTGGGTATGTTTGTCAGTGTTTGATTTGAACTCACATCAACATCAAAGTCCTAGTTCACAGCTAGATGTTTTGTCTCTGTTAGGACGTTTTTATGCAGTTTGAACAGTTATAGTAAAGCAAGTACACAGCCATCATAAAGTATGAGAAGCAGGGGCTTCAGTTTTAGATAGGTTCACAGTGTGAAAACATTCAGAGGGTATTATTCATTCATAATCTTTATTTAAGCAGGTGAGCCCACTGAGACACAAGGGCTCATTTCAAAAGAGAAATGTTATTTTTTCTTCGTTATTTGACTCTTATGGTTTGATTGTTAACTGGATGAAAGTTTACCTGTTCTACATACCTACTTAAATATCAAAAGACCCGCTGCCGTTTATACTGCGTTTTATAGTGACTGCACTTTGTTCCTTCTTCCCTACGAGCCACTTCACCTTCTAGTTAGTCATGTGTTACGTGACCGATACAGCTGACCTCTGAAAGCATGTGTATGTCCCAAGGCAGGAGATGTACACACTGTGTAGAGTCATTTTAGTTTCATTCTGACAATTGAATTCACCTTGATTGAACTACTGCATGAAAACACAGCTTGTGACATGGTAATTAGGAAAATGGCCATTTACCAACAAGTTGAAGGCATGAGTGTATATTTAGCAATTCAGAAATTTAGTGTACAGAATTAGTAAAAGACTGATCAATATTTCTAGAGGAGCTGAAAGTTCTAGAGCTGTAGAAATATAGACTGTTGATATATTCCAGTTAATTAAGAAAATGTTATTATTAGTAAGTTGTAAAGTAAACTATAAATGATGATTTCATTTGTGAAAGGAAAAATAGCCAAGTTGTCTGTATGTAGAAAGGTAATTAAATATGGGAAGGGTTATGCAGTCATTTCCAAGTGAATCACAGTGAGAGAAATTTTCCAAAAGTTGGAACAGCAATGAACTTTCCCAGAAATACCAAAATATCTCCAAGGTGATATTTTTGACAACCTGTCCAGGAGGTCATAAAGGGACCTTTAACATAATCTAAAACACTGCAGACCTGCAAGAAAGACAATGGGTAAAAATCATATCCAAAAGGACCAGAAGCAATGAACACAAAGGCCTTTTCTAACAACATCTTTGTGATCCCCAAAACCTGTCCAGGTTTCTGTAAGCTGAGCATAAGATGTGTGTAAAACAAAAAAAAAAAAGCAAAAAGATGGTGTGACGCGAACTTAATTAGGTTGTTCATGCTAGAAAGCCTTTCAGTGTGGCTGAACTGAAACAATTTCGCAGAGAGGACTCATTTCCAGTTGTCCCCCATGCCTGATGGTATGATTTCATAGTAGAATCATCTACAAGGTTCCACCTTTTTCAAATTTTACGTGTTGTGCAAAAGAAAACATCCCATCTTACAATATCTGTTGTTTATTATAATATGGTATAAAAACTGAAAATTCTTTGAAAACTAACACAGAAATTGTTTAAAAACAGATAAGCAGAGTTTTGTGCCTCAGAATAAAAGGCTACACAGTTCATACTACTACAAGAATTTGCTTGTTAAAGCATTTATGGCACCGCAGTGTTTCCCAAATATTTCTGCTACTAAAACCACCCAAAACAATGGAGGAGACTTGTTATCAATTAAGCAATGGAGCTAGTAAGTCAACAAATGCATACAATAAAAACCCTAACACCAGCAACTATAATTTAGATTATACTATAGTTGCTTTTGTTTCTAACTAAAGCAGAAGATAATTTCTATTGAAATCTACACAACCAAGTTTTAGTTGATTATCAAAAGTACTTTGCTCTTTAGAGACTCAGCCATGCTGTATGTGAGACCCTGAGGTTGGGGCAGAACTAGCAGCCTGGGAATACTCCAAGCCTTCTCACAAGTGAAAAGCACAAACGTGTCTGAGTGCAAGTGTATGTGAGAGAGAGAAAAAGTGATGAGAAAAGGATGATAAAAGTGCTGCAGCCTCCAGATTTCTTTCAGCTTTATCTCAGAAGCTATACAGAGTAATGTCATCTGGGCCAGTCTCTCTCCCCACATGGTTCCCCTCAGTGGGGACTTAAGTTGTCAGATACAAGAGAACAGACTGTTGAGTTAGGACAGTGTGTGCGTGTGTGCGGGTGTGCGTGTGTGCGTGAGCGCGCGGAGGTGTGCGCGGGGGTGCGCACGTGTGTGTCTGTGCATGAACAAGAGAGCGCTACCAATGAATTTTCAGCAAGCAACAACAACCTGATCCTGTATATCTCCCAAACTGGCTTAGCTCACCTGTATGCTCATTGACCGTTTCTCACCTGGGCACTTTGAAAACCAGAGGCCAAATAACTTAGTCAAAGAGCGCTCAATGATCATGTCGAGGGGGGAAATGAATCAAAGATAGAAATGTTGCATTGATCTTCCAGAGAATAAATACAGTACAAGTACGAATACGGCTCAATGCTCTTTGGGTTTGTTTTTAGCAGGCATTTCTTTCACAAACTGACGTGGGAGAGGAGGGGAAGTGTCTGTGCATTCATGCCCAAGCATCCATTCGCACACACAAACATACACGCCCATTTCTGACAGAAAAAGAAAAGATGAATGTGGATTGAACAGTAGCAAATAGAGAAATGCTTTCTGTTAGTTTGTGCAGGATTATGGGAGGCAGCTCTGTAATAACTGCAGCAGAGGTGCAACCAGGTGTTAGAAAAAGCTGCTGTTCCATTTAATACTTGTTCTCCGTCCACCTAGTAAGCCAACAATCACCCCCACAGAGACCAAGGAGAGAATGAAATCTTCCAGTGCAATATGCTACACAGACCCTCGCCAAAATGATATAATTGAAATCTTTTCAAATGTTTACTCCATCTGGAACAATCTAAACCTTCTCCAAAGGCGAAATCACAGCCAA
>CAEGAE010033678.1:0-71291 GCA_903067095.1 Girardinus metallicus | reverse complement strand
ATATATATATAAAATGTTTCTTTTCTTTCTGAACATGTAACTAAGAAGACTTTAACCTCTAAGGTTTAAATCATCCTTTTTGCCCCCAACAGTCAAGAGATTTTGTTCAGACTACTGCACTGATTCCCTCCACTCCCACTGACCCTGGCCCCTCACCGTGCGACTTCCACGAAGCCTTCCGCAGAATCGCTCACCAGTCGTCTGACCCCGTGACCTCACCGGGAAATCCCCCATCTGAACTGGACCCAACAGAGCCAACCACAGTTAGTCAGACAGTCGGTCCACAGTGAGTACAAGAGATATGTCTGCTGCTGTTCACTCCTATATGAATGTGTGTGTTTGTTCTGGTTGTTAGTCACACAGATCATATGCTGGAATGAGTTAATTATAAGAACTGTATGCATGAATGGCAGGGAGGACATATGGACTTATACAGACGAGGCCAAACGGGTTGCATTGAGCTGAAACAGAGCTCCGAGATGTGTAGAATGATTATGTGCATTAATCATGTAGTTTAAAGTACTTCATAGCTATAGAAATAAAGGTTTATGACAGAAAAAAAGCATCAGCACCAGTAAAGAAAATTAAAAAGAACGAGAGAAATACAGGTATAAATGTATAACAGCACAAAATAAACTAGACCAGCGAGTCTTTTCTGTCTCTACTAGCTTAGCACTTCAAGGTTATGTGTGTTGTTACTTTTAATTCCAACATAGCATTTTGCTAAATTAGCTGCCATTTCACTTTCGTTAAATATATGTCAATAGGTGTGATCCCACAAATCCAAATTTTATTTAAGCCTGTGAATGTTTCACTGCTGATATCTGTCATTCAATAAACAAAACCTTAAGCACAAGCTGAGAATATTTTCACATATATTTATCAAAAATTAAAAGTTCTAAGTACCCCTCTTTCCTTTAGATTCATATGTGAGAAAACCTCTAGGTGAGATTAAACCTTTTTTAGTATCTTTGTCTACCACAGTTGGAGGGATATATTGAGTCCACTGCTCCTTCTGCTGCTCAAAAATATTTAGTAACATTCAAAAAACCGTGACTTGTATACTTATGCAAATGTTTGTGTGGTAACAATATTGTTTCCTATAAAAAAAAGCAAACTTTTGTTTTCTACAGACAGCTTTTATTGAATAATACAGTATGTAAAGATCATATCTACAAAATGGCGCGTAAAAAAATTAGAAATTTATTGTTACAATTCACCATCCAATTCAGTTATTGTCTGTTTTGGAGAACGTCAGCGACTTCGCCAGAGAAACTGATCAACTGGACGATCATCTGGTAGCTTTTCCATTTTCATGGGCATCCATCCTGTAAAAAGTACAGTAAAATTGCATGTGCAACCCACAAGAGTGGAGGTCTTATAAGTGGAGGTCGGGCTGGTTTTAAAGCTTACCCGTTCTCCTCCTTCAGGTGCTGGTACAGCTCGAACTTGCTATTCACCGAGCTTGCTCTTCCAAAAAACTCCTGGTGCTTCCTAGAATTGGCCACAGTGATCCGATTGGTCCACATACTGAGGAGTGTGGCAGGACCTGGGGAGAGGAAAAAACAAACAATCAGGATTTGTTGTTTGTTGGCGGGTTGTTTTGGTTTTGATGTGAAAGTTAGTGTTGGAACCTTTTGCTCTCTCTGGAGGCTGAACGTCCTCTGAGATCAGGCGAGGCTTCTTGTTGAGCGGCTCCGGTGAGTCCGGGGAATCTTTGATCACTTCGGATTCCTGATCCTCCTTCTCCAGCAAACCCTTTAGTCTGCAGTGGAGAGGAGAACAAGCAGACATCAGAGGAGAAGATAATTAAGAGCGGCACATGCAGACAGGAAACGTCACACTCACCTTTCAGATTCCTGCCAGCTTTTATCTTCTGCCTCTTTGCTGCCATTTTTCTCTGTCCTGTCCTCCCTGTCTTCCCTCTTCCTCCCTCTCTTCTTCCTCTCCTCTTCCTCTGGAGGTTTGCTGCGGCAGGCGATGATGCAGTCCAGAACTCTTTGGTGCCTGTCGGTGGCGCCGGCGTGCGTCTTCACCAGCGTCTCCAGCTCGTTCCACATGATGCGGTACTGCTCATCCCTGCCAATGACATCAATTCAAACTCATCACTGATGTGATTCATCCTCATTTCTGGTGAGACGGAGTAAAGTGCCTAGTCAAAGTCCAAACCTTCCAGTAAATCCGATTGAGACCTTGTTGGAAATTGATGTTCACAGACGCTTCTCCGGCAAATTTTCACTAAACTTTTAATAAGTTGCACTGTTTGTGGCTGTAACATGACAAAATGTTAAAGTTTCTAATGGCATAAATCCAGCCGGCCAAATTACATCAATTCGTCCCTCCAGCGTTTTGGGACCCAGAAGCAACAGATCCCCGCATATTTTCGCACTAACACATAACTGTGAGTTTATTGCAAGTTTTTTGCAACAATTGTTACTTAAAACGCAACAATTTGCTGCCAACTCCAACCTGCAGGTGGCAGTATTTCTTACTTTTACTTCACTGCTGCCTCAGCCTGACTTGATGTCAAGTTGTAGTCAGTGATTAATAACGTCATACATAACCGCAAATATTGCAAAATGCCTCGCCAATATTTATAATTTAGCATCACAAAATCTGTGATTTTAATTGCAAAAAAATCCACAAACAATTGTGAAATCCTGGAGGGACTGATCAATGTTAAGAGCTGTTCAATTAAATATTACTTCATTTTAAGAACTAATCGAATGCAGAGACTGCTATTTATTAATATTTTGATTTGTTTATGGCTTTATAAATGCAAACCCAGCCCATTAGGAACATTCGTGATCTTGAAATGGTGCAAAATGAGTGAAAGTCTGACACCCCTGCTCTAGATGAAGGATGCTAAATTAGTTGTAGAAAGCTCGCCTCTTGGGGCCTTTGCCTCTGGATCCGACTGTAGAAATGGGGAGCGGGTCGTTCTTCCTCTCCATGTCGACCAGGTTGTAGATGGTTTTCTGGCAGGTTAGCAAGTCCTCCTCAGTGAGAACCTCTTTCACTATCAGGTTAGCCAACGGGACCACCTGGTGGAGATAAACAAAAACGCATACACACATCTCTAAATGCTGGTTATATGCGAATGAGGCGAATACAAAAAAAGAAGAACCGAGATTTCCGAGTGATACTCACCGCCTGCATGTTGAAGATGGTAGTCTGGGAGATGATCATTGGCCAGTATCTGGTGTAACGTTCCAGCTGAGCTTTGGCCCTTTCTACTGGCAGCTTCCTTGAAGGATCGTGATTAGACTCCGCGACAGGAGTGAGCCGGTTGTCCCTCATAAATTCACCAAAATCCTGAGGGAAAACGGCAACGCTGAGGTTAAAACGTGCGTCGCATTTCGGCGCGGGTGCAGTGAGCTGAACGCACGGTGATTCTGTAGTCCGTCACTCGGCCGCCGCAGCCCTCGCTGATGGAGGGCGGGTCCTCTAGGGTGGAGCGGTTGCTGTTGAGGACATGCAGGAAGATCTCGCCTCCGTGGCTGCTGAGCATGTGGCTGATGACCTTAGACCCCGACTTTCTAGGTTGCTCTAGTAACACTGATCTCCCTAAGCGCAAAAAAAAAAAAAAAAAGGAGCAATCATTAAATGTAAATTTTTGAGAACAGCGCCATTGGAAGAGATCAACGGGTTTCCGCAGCTCACCGTTAAGAAGAAAGTTTGTCAGGCATGACGATGGACGACTGTTAACGTCTGTAGGGGAGATGCGGTAGGCTCCTGTGCAATAATGCAGTTCTGCAGAGGTAAAAAAAAAAAAAAATAATCAAAAAGTTGGTTAGGGTATTTATAATTATTACACTTGTTAACATAACTTTAATGCGGGAAATTCTGTATTCTACGAAGTAAAGCGCTACGCATTATTTTCTTCTTAAATTATAGCTGCTTCAAGACAATTTAACGACACGTAGATGCTTAAAATCAGGAATTTAAACTGTTAAAACGGGAACATGAACATGCGGTATAATTGTATTTCTTTATTTCAAGCAAAAGATTGATCTGCTGCAGAATAGTTTGATCTGTTGTACAACTTTTAGATATCAGTTTGGCTTAGTTGTCCATTTATTTGCCTTCAGATAAACAGTGTTAGTTAATTGAATGATTATGTAGTTTATGTGATCGTTTGTTTTACACTCCTGCGCAATATGAAAGTGAAATGAAGGTTTCAAATTTATCAACACGCAGTGGCCCCTTGGAGATGAGTAAAAGTATTTCAGATAAGTATAAAAATAAATAAAACTCGTGTCGATCGGTCCCACCGATGCTGTTCGTCCGGGGTGTGCACCATTTCAGCGTCATCGTCTCTTTAACTCCATTTTCTCTAGTGCTTGTTCCTGCCATGTGCAAGTCCCCTGCAGAACACAGACCCCAAATATCAATGATTGGATCACACTTGAAAGCATTTGGTTTA
Source organism: Girardinus metallicus (assembly GCA_903067095.1). Taxonomy (NCBI): domain Eukaryota; kingdom Metazoa; phylum Chordata; class Actinopteri; order Cyprinodontiformes; family Poeciliidae; genus Girardinus; species Girardinus metallicus. The sequence goes on along the minus strand of CAEGAE010033678.1, from coordinate 66,865 downwards.
ACTACTTCGCCCCCACAGTCCCGTGGCGTATAAAGACGCACCGCTTTTAAAGAACTCAATGTGTGCGTCTCTGTGATGCAGGAGCTCGACGTCATAATTCGCTGACGTGTTGGCATGCTGCTCCTCCTGTCCACCCGCACACAAAGTGACAAACACAGGTGAGACTGGAAAACTCAAGCAAAAAACAGATATGCAGAGGCAAACATTAACTCTGCTCGCTGATTTCATGTATCCAAAAGGAGAAACAAGGATGGGTGAAGTAAAAGAAAACATGATTGCTCGGGGAACCGTTTGACGAGCAGCTTTGAAGGAAAAACTGCGTCATATGTTTGGGATCGAGTCGGATTTGATTTGACACACAAAAGGCAAGAAAAAAACTGCTTTAGATTTCTCAACCATGTACAGAACTTTGTAAAAATATTCAAAAATCTGAACTTGTTTCTACCCTTCATGTTACAACCACAACATTTAACGTATTATATTGTTTAAAAACAAAAAGTATTTCTAAAGTATGAACTGAAAAGAAAACGATACACTGGTTTGAAAACCTGAATGTCTACTTTTGGCACAAAATGCAAACCTGGGTGTTTTGGGGCATGCTTCCACCAACCTTGGAAAGCAACAGAGTCAGATTTTATCCAGTGAATTGAAATTCGGTTTGAACTTTGACTAGGCCATTCTAACTTACGAGAATGTTTTGATTTAAAACTTTCCATTACAGCCTTGGCTGTGGACTCAAACTAGACTTCTCCCATTCATCTTCCCATGAACTCATCCCAGCTACAGATGTGCACTGATGATGTGTTCAAGTTGCTAGTTGCATGTAGGTCAAAAAAACAACCTAGCTTCATGTTTTGTCTGCATCCCCCACTTGATTTGAGGCAATTTGCAAACAGGACTTGTAATAGTTTTCTTTCAATAATAGCTTTCTTCTTTCCCATCTTCAATAAAGGTTTGATTAATAGTTGTTCTGCCTCTTGGCTGCTTCTTTGATTAATGCTCTCATTCTCACACTGGTCATGTCTTATGGATATAAGCAATTGTACCATACTTGCTCCATTTTCAGATGAGGGGTAGACTAGTCTTCTGAGAAATGTTTGAAGCTTTGGATAGCATTGGATTTTATTTAGGGGTATTCTAGTAAGGGGCCTGAAACAGGTTGAATATTTTTGCAGTGTACTGTACATTTGGCTCAATCGGACTTTACAAGGGAGCACATGGACACACTGAATGGAAAAATAAAAGAGTTTTCCATTGGAGGACAATAACTGAAAGGAAGGGAAAACAAAGCAGAGCTGGATTGGTAAAACTTTCCAGGAATACACACTGATGGCAGTAAGTAACTCAGAGGAGGCAATGCTGGTCACATTTACACACAACGGCTACATAATCAAGGTTGTTGTTACATTTTAATCTGGTAGAAAATGTCACAAATAAGGTCAATTCTCTCTCTTGAACAGTAAGCACTTTTCAGACCAACGTTGCCTGTTCTCTACTTGAGCCTCGGCACCAAAAATGACAGTTTCAACAGCGGAGCTACATGCTGTGAACTCTTCCCTATTGCGTACTTTGATGTGTGTGTGATCAGAGTACTAACCTGTTCGCAAACATTTAATGTGGGCTAGCAAAACAGAAAATACAGCATGAAACCAGCAGCACGTTCACAGTCATATCAGCATGCAGATGGGCTGAACAAAAAAGACGGGGCTGGAGAGATTTGTTACGACGATTCAGCAAGCAAAAGAAAAACAATGTGCTTTAGAAAAGAGGAAGTAACAGAAATTCAAGCAATATAATTATTATTATTTTTTTTTTTCTCTAGAAGCAAGAACAAAACACGTCAAAGTTTTATGTTGGTGAACAAAAGTACACACAAAAGGAATCAGAAGCAGGTCCCTTACCTTCATGGGGATGTTTGTTATGGTGGTGGAGGCCAAGTCAAAGTGCTGCTGGACCAAAATGTTGAGTTTAGAAGCCAGATGTCTGCCAGCACGCACGCTGTGAACTTCACTAGTGAGCAGCGGGGAGATCTGAAGGAGACACGGTACAGAGTGGTGTAATACTAGCAGATGAGCAGTTTGTGTATGTGTGTGTGTGTGTGTGTGTGCAATATGTACGCTTAGCCACCCGGGGTCTCACCCACCTCTTTCTTGGGTCGGTCCGACACCAATGTTTCCTCCCCCTGTGGGTAGATGTGAACTAGAACCAGATCACACTGCTGGATGGCCATCAGCCTGAAACCCACACGGATACAACAGACCAGGATCACATTTGGGTAAAACTGACCTAACCGTAAATATAAAGCTACTTTAAACCAAATTGAGCTTGTTGGCTACGGACCTGTCGGAGCCTGCTGCCAGCTTGTTTTGTTCTGAAATGGTTTCCTGGATGCAGTCCTCCAACATCCGCACATGAGTATCACTGACAGAGCAAGAAACAGATGTGACAAATGACCAAAAAAAAAAAACAAAAACGACTTTCATCTCTTTGTAGCAGTTCTGGTCTTTCGTGTCTCATTTTGACTTCCTATCATTATCGTTTTATTTCTTTGTATTTGGCCTAGTGAAGATTTTTGCTTTTAACTTTTATTTTCTGATCGTATTTTTTCTTGTTTTAGAAACGCATGTTGCATGGATTGAGGATTTGTTATTGTGCATTGCACCTGCCATGCCGGGAGTTGTAGTTAAACTGGGGCATACTCCTGATTCTGTGACGACGTCCATCATCTATTTTTTCCATAATTTAGATTAATCTGCAAATTTTGGGAGATTAATGTCAAGTAATTCAATACACACCAAATTCATACTTACTGAAACCACAAACCTTAGCTATTCAGGTTTGTGGTTTCGGACGTCGTTATGTTTTCAATTCAGGCGTGGCTTTTCAAAGGGTGTGGCGGCACATGTGGGGAAGTGAGCAGTCACCAGTCAGTGAGGTGATGAACCCACATCACGGTGAAGTAATCATGACATAAACCTGAAGAGGAAGAGCTGAAAAATCCCGGTGGCATGGATCTTCAGTGATTCTTTTGTATCGTTTGCAGGTTCTGCAGACACCTGCATAGAACCTGCAGGTTCTATGCAGACACCTGCAGGTTCTATGCAGGTGTCTGCATAGAACCTGCTTAGGTTCTATGCAGACACTGCATAGAACCTAAGCAGTGTCTGCTGTTATTTTACCTTTTAGCATTAGTTAAGCAGATAATTCGCCCTCTGTTGGCCACTCTCTCCGCTGTGTCCATTAAAGCCGTGCGCTTCTCATGCTGCAGCTCCGTGATCTTGCACAACGCCTCCACGGCAGCGACCAGGCCGTGCAAGATGCTGCAGCATTCCGGGTCCTCGCGTGGATTTGGTGGCCCGACAGCTGCCAGAGCGGACATTAGCTGGAAGTCAAAAGAAGAAATCCACTTTTAAGTTTTTTTTTGGGAAATGTGACAATGTTCAAAGTAGCCCATTCAGGTAGAGATACTTACTTCATGGGTGCTCTGGTCTTCTCGCCTCCACGTGCTTAATATGTGGAACTCTGAGTCGCTCACAATGTAATTCACCTGTAAACACAGCAATACAGATTCTTTAAACATAGTTTACCTCACCATATTTCATAAAGGTTTTCAACGGGAGAAAGAATTGTTACTGCAAAAAAAGAATGGACTTGGTTTTTATACTGAAACTTTAAGACAAAAAAAAGTGTTTTTTTTTTTTTTAATCAAGTTGTAAAAAGATAATTAAAATGATCTTTTAAAACAAAGATGAACAAATCAGAAAGGATCCAACCAGCTTGTCCTTTGGGTAAACATCGAAGAGGATCCTGCAGTACTCCATGGAGCACTCCACGGCGCAGGTCCACAGGGACTTGGACACGGGGGCCAGAGGAATGACCCCTTGGGCTCGGCTCTTCGTTAGCACGTCACACTCCACCTGCTGACGACTGGACTCGGCCATGTAGGGACAGTGGTCCACCACGAAGACCGTCTTGTGTGCTACTGAAAACATCTTCATTTTGCAAGTCTGTAGAGTGTGTGAAATCTGAAAAACACGAGACAACAAAATCATAAATAAAGCAGCGAGTCAGTTTTACTCTAGTTTTTAGAATCTTTAACAAATTGAATGTGTTAGCATGACTTTAGAGATTTTTTTTCAGACCCACATCAATCATTTTCCTCCACTTGCTTTACATAAAAGAGAGGAGTTAGTCATCGCATTCAGAACCACAGCTGATATATTTAGTTGAGACTAATAGGTGAAACAAAACATGACCTGTTGCCGAATTATCTCACCTGGTCAGAAAATCAGGTCTGGAAATCAGATGCGTCTATAAATGGTTATAAATTTCGATCTGGGTGACAGTCTGTCTCAGGTCATGTTTATAACCGATAACGACGAACTAGTGTCAACCGACGTGCTAAAGCAACCGCTGCGTTAGCATGTAAGCTAACAGCAGGCGAATTGTTTTACGGCGTTCAGCAGCACAGGCAGCTACACATTGGGTCAGTTGTAAAATACTTATATGTGAGTCCTCAGAGTAATCCACTAACATACGGTCCGTTTTTAGATGCGTGCTAAAGCTAAGAACAAACAATACACTTCAGGTCCATTCGGGCTAGCAGTTTTGTTATTAGCGGAAGTAGTCTCACTGTTGGTCCGTCGCTCTTTAGATTCCCCTCGCTGATGAGATTCAATTAAAACATGTTCCCATTTCCGATCGATGCGATGTCCAAAGTGGATGAACTGAGTGAAAGGAACCCCATTTGCGCCACTTGATTTGTTCACGTTTATGACATTATAGGATTCAACCTTACAGATGTAGAGAAAAATAAATGATATGCTTTTTTCTGACTCAACTGGATTTTCAGTTCATTTATGACCAATGTAAAGACAAAGGCTCGAGGAATATTTCTCAATGAAGCTAATTTACTTCAGTACAACACAACTTTAAAAACTACGTAGATTAAATACACAGCATAATATTTTTTTAAGTGTTTATTTCTGTTAACTTGGATGGCCGTGACTTCACTTTTCATTGTGTGCGAGGCAAAAAGTGTTACAGGACAACATATGCAAGCAGACATGGCCACAGCACAGCACTTATTTGAAAATTAAGGTCCTAGAATCTTGTGGAAGAGTGAAGAGACGCATACTCCAAGCTTTTTGAGTTCCAATGGTTCATTTCCCCGGTTGATTTGAGAAGCCACGTCATCTGCTGGTGATCTTTGAAGTTTTTTTTTGTGTTTTTTTTCAACTGACAGTGTGTTGAAATTATGCAGGAAGCTGAGTCACGCTTTAAACCTGCACTGATACGTCTCTTGCTGTTTCATTTTACCAATGTTCTTGATGTGCCAGAAAACTCCCTTGATCTTAATCTCACTGATAATGTAAAGATGAGGGATACAGAACCAACAACACATTGGCTGCTATTAGAAACCTGAGCTTCCTTTAAACTTTGGAGTGCCACAATCTAATCTTCTCAAAGTATTGAGTAGATATACTGTCCAGCATGTGGAAAAAAGCGGGGGGATATTTTGTATTTTACAAGCACATAGTGCCATTTTATACCACAATCAAGTAACTATTAATTTACCTTCATTTGCTATGAAAATGCTGCATATGTCAGAAATTTGACTTTGCACCTCATAGCTAAAATAAAATCAATTTTGCTTAATAACCCCCATTTCATTTTTTCTTTGTAAATCTCCCCAAAATTCTCAAACACCTAACTTCATATTCCACTTGAGTCTGCAACTATGCCTGTTGCTTGTGGATCTATGTCCACTACACTTTTTCCTTCCACTCAACTTTTCTATATAATAGCATGCTTATTCTTAATAAACAAATATAAAAAGATTAGATCTGTGGTTTGTGTTAGAATTCAAGCATTCATGGAAGACTTTGGAGGTTTGGGGGGCTTTAAGCAGCAGTTTGTCTTTCACTCTATGTGTTTTCAATTACCTTTGTGGCTTCCACTCTGTGTAGGGAGTCTAGCATAGCCTTTGTGCATTAAAAATCTCTCATAATTGTCAATCATAATTGTCAGTAGCCAGTTCTAATCTTCTAAGAAACAACTTTTTGGATTTTGTTTTAGCTGTGACAAGTTTTTTTTGTCAAAATTCCCATGAATAAACACATCCACCATATCACCCTGTGTCTTTCAGTCAACTTAATATGTACGTTTTACAGTTTGATTCTAATCTTTTTTTTTTCTTTTTAGAATATTTTGGTGAATTTATATGAGATTTAAAGTAATATCCTGGGCTAAGTTATAGTAACCATTGCCTTCGAAACCTTCTTCTTACCCGTGTAACTTGAATTTGGTCCTTTTCAAGTTCAAGTTGTACTCTTATCATATTTTGAGTACAACTTGGACCGTTTCGAGTTCAAGTTGTACTCTTATCATATTTTGAGTACAACTTGGACTGTTTCGAGTTCAAGTTGTACTCTATGTCGAGTTTAAGTAACACTGACGATCCGCGGGTTCGGAAACATTCGGTAAAATGTTAACGTACCCAAAGATTCCCGTCTGACGTGATCAAATCTCGCTTCGACACTCAGACCTCCTCCTCCTCCTCCTTCGCCTCCTCCTCCTTCTCTACCCCACCCTATTGTATGATGTTCATTTTGTCAAGCTTCAACTTGACCAAGCTTTTTTTTTTTTTTTTTTTTGTTGCCGATAGTGTGTTGAAATTATGCAGGAATGTGCAGGAGGCCGAGTCGCGCTTTAAACCCGCACTAACCCATCTCTTGCTGTTAATAGAGTAAATTTGTGGATTCGTGTTTGTTTCAGCTGTTGTTAAAGGAGGTCCCTCCTGACTCGCTTTAAGGACCATGGACGACAATATACTCGAGATGGACTCGGACACCGAGGACTTCGATGATTCGAAACTGGGCATGGTACATGAGGAAGTTGGTGAGAGCGCCACTTTTTCTTTCGCAAGAGACCTTTTCAGTCCTGATGTGCTTATTGTGTCTGAGCTGAGGTTACTTATGGGTTTATCGCGACCGCCATGTGGTATCTTTAATTCTCCATAACTGCCCTGTAATTCTTGAAACTCTTCAAACAATATGCATCTTTTTTTGGTGTAACTCTAAAACCACCACGAGATACCAACATTTCTCCTCATTATTTTTAATCTATTGTAACTTTAACTTGATGACATTCAAGTTATAAATTACTTTATTTCTACACAAGTTCTTACATGCTTATGTGAAACCCACTGTGTTGTCACTAGCTAGTTGATAATAATGTAAAACCTTAATGTTTAAATGTTCAAAATATGAAAATTGGGTTCAGTGGAAACAACTGTTCAGCAGTGGGCGTGACGTTCCCACACCTAGGAAAAGCCCCATTCCACCATTGCATCTGGACTACATAAAAATAGTCGAACAAATGTTTGGAGTTCTAAATGTGCCAAGATGTAATGACATTAATACATGCTCATATCTACAATTATTTTTTTGGCTACCTCATCCTCTGATACAAAGCTCGCAAAACATTTGGGTTTAGCATCTCAAAAAAAGTTACTTCTTTAGCGTTTTTTTGTTAGTTTGGCATACAGGAATCCAAAGGTGCCAAAAGTGTAAAATGTCTGTACAAGTTAATAAGTGTAATTACATTTGCCTGCTGCCTTATCTGTGTAAAATTGAACATACCAATACATTTGAGTATATATATTCAAGTCTACCGTTCAACCCAAAATTATTTATACCACTGGCAGATATTGGCTAGCATTTGGAAAGTAGCCAAATGCTACTTTCCATTACACTGATTGGCTGTACCTACAAGAGCGAAAATAAGGAAGGCTGTAGATGTTAGCTTCGGCAGAAGGCATAGCTATGTACAGGCGGCAGTTGTGAACATGTATGTATATTTTGGATATGTTTTGAATCCCATATGTCCGAATGACAATACTACAGAGGTACAGACAAGTTGGACTGAGAAATGAATGTGGCTTGACTGGCTTTTAATTTACATATTCATTCAGCTGTTAAGTCATTTTATATCTGCGCAACACCCATTAACGTATGTGATATGTATTTTTGGTATGTTTATATCCCGTAGTGACATAACCTATCGTGACATTTGGCTGTGTCATTTCAATTCAGCCACATTTCTATCATTCTGTTGTATCGGTTCTCAAAAGTACCAGTCATATATGTACATGTTCTTGTGTACATTGTACTTTGTCGGTTTACTTTTAGACCCTCATATATTTTTTCTGTGTAGTTCTGATTTCTCTGAGAAACTAACAAGAAACTTGAAGGAATTTCAGTTGTTGATACTCATTTAATTTAACTTTCCAAATTCTTATTACAAAGTGATGATGTAATTCATGTCTAAGTATAACATATAGCATTTAATGGTTTGTGGAAATCATGGCGAAATTTTATTGAAGGAAAGTCATACGAGGTTTTTTAAAACGTCTTTGCAAATGAAAATCTAAAAAGTGTGGTGGGTGTTTTATGTTTAACCCGCCCTTTTAGCTGGGCATTTGTTGGGGTTATTGTTAGGGTTGCACCAGTTTGTACATCTAGAGAAAAATGTCCCCATTCTTATTAGTAAAATACCTCAAGCGCAGTCATTGAGAGCACAAAATCTAAGTTTACTCTCGTCTGATTAAAGCGCCATCTTCCAGGCTTCGTTCAACAATTTCTCATGTCTTCACAGGACAGCTAGCTAACTAAGTCTATTACATACGATTACACTTTAGTGTTATTAAAATTTTTGGTTGTTAATGTTACAAAGTTCATTCAAAACATTTGCAAGGTTTTGTATGAGCTTATTTACGTCTTATTTAGCTTCATTACCTATCATGGACACCATATTGTGTGTATTTTGTGTATTTTTGTTATCAGCAGTGGTTGTGTGGTTGGGAAAACCCAACCACACAAAGCATCTAGACTGGACCATAAAGTGGTTCCCAATAGACTTTATGTTCTATTGTCATTAATTGTTAATGTATTTGTTGATTATGTTCTGCTGAATACATAGGCTTACAGCTAGTTGTAATTGCTCTGTTTCCCATTGATCTGATACTTAATCTAATTTGACACTTACGTGCAAAATGTTTTGCAAAGACAAATTGCTTCATTATTGTTCTCTTTGGAAAATAAACATGTCTAAGCTGACAGAAAGGGTTTGTCGTACCAAACACTGCTCAGGCTTAAGCAAGATCATTGAGCTGATTATTGGCATGGAGATGGCTCTGTAGAGAATTACAGATATTACAATTGTCTAATGCAGACAGCTATCTGTCAGTAAAACAGGCTAGAAGAGCCTTCCTTATCTAATTTATTGGTTTAAATAGTAATCATGCACTGTAAAAAGTTGCTACAAGTACAGGTAATATGCAGTTTTCCTGTTTGGTGGAGCCATTTTTGCTTTGCGTACTGACAGGAGGATGTTCACTTGAGAGGAAGTTAGCATGTGCTCTGTGGGTTGCGGCATAAAAGCAGATTTTTTTTTTTTCTTCAGCCGACTGCATCTGTTAATGGCAGACCCGGTTTATTTTTACTCAAGTCCAACTTCATGTAATTCCCTGGAAAAGATTCTCAGTCCATATTTCTCAAGTAGAAAGACTCATTGCGACATCTTAGCTTTCATGTCAGAACAAACGTGTGGCAGAGCAGCAATATAGATGAAACCGGTTCATCTTGAGGCATTTATGTGAAACTCACGTTGAAGCAGTGTTCGTTTTGTCAAAGTTCGGACTTTGCAAAGTCTTTTTTTTAAAAAATATAAATAGTGATTCTACTGTTATTTTCCCAGCCAGTTGCTATGGCCAGTTTGTAAAAACAACATCTGTCTTTAGTTATTGCCCGGCTTCATGTGCCAAGAAGGCAAGGCTTTCCATATTAAAAGCTGTGTCATCTTCTTGCCATTAACAATTAGCTGTAGTGTGAGCTTACATTCTTATCCCTCAGATGTGAGTTACAGCGCTGTGTTAAAGTATTTGCGCCCCACAAAGTTCATTTGCTTTTGCTTTTTCTATGTTCTAGCAGTATGATAAAGTTAAGATTCCTCTCAAACTTTGAAAAGCTCTTTGGTTTAGTTGCTAGTTTGAAGCATCGTTAGCTAGGGGATATTTTATGACAGTGCTTACGTCTGATACGAAACAGAAGAAACACACTGTCTATTGACTGGACATGCAAATAAGCAATAGAAAATGAATTGAAAGTGCAGCAGACATGATGTGTTCACGCTATTCTCTACAGTATTACCTGGAGCCTGAAAGGTGTGTGATACCACCCATATATTAAAAAAAATGTCTGTCAATAACTATGATTGAGCGTACAATCTTTCGTTTCTTGCTGTTCTCAATAAGTACTTGGGGGAGCAGGTCCAGAATTTGGAGAAACACAACTAAACGCTGAACCAACTTTCGCCGTTGCAGTGAGAAATTTTAGCCTATGAAGTTAAAAAGTGTCAATGACAGTTAAATGCTAGGGGAACGGAACGACATATTCAGAACAGAAACACTGTCCTGTTCACTTTTCAGAGTGACATACAGCAGATGCAAACGAAGGGATGCAAACTGTCAAATCAGCAGCTCCCCAGTGACAAATGCTGATTAAATAAAGAGTCCTGTTGTCGTTTACAAATAACTTTTTTTCATTTCTATTGCAGTCATGTACTTGCACAGTGTCCTCCACCCTTATTAGCGCCTCTTGTGAATCTGTCTAAAAAGCCTTCAATTCCATTTCAGATCTTATTGCAGTAGCATAATCTTACATGAAAAAAAAAGAAAATCCAAACTTCAATTTGAGTAAAAAAAAAAAAAAAAAAAATCCAATGTTAAGAAGCTCAATGTAAACATCAGTGCAGCAGTAATTCCTATCAAAAAGTGTCACTCGTGCACTTTAGAGACATTGTGTTTCATTTGTATGATATTAAATGTTTATCCGGTTATTATGGCTTAAGGCTATTAAAAATCCCAAATCTAAGAAAAAAAAGAAAAAGAAGAATTCTACATAATGTACAGGATGCGCATTCATTACATGACTATGGTTTTTATATTCTTAATGCATCTCCATTTTTTTTTAAATTAAAACTAAGATGAAAATTTTTTCGCTCTGCAAAAGATTTGGATGGAGCTACTTCACTCTTTATGTTGTGTTTATTGTTTTATTTAGGTCTGTATCATTATTTCTCTCTTACAGTGTACCCTGAGGAGTTTTTACCCACTTATTATGCTATTAAAGCAGAAGTGTCAGCAAACAAAACAAATCTGGTGAGTCCCTGTCTTTGGATAAGAGTCAAGTACAATCACTGTGTACAGTACTGTAAATATATTCGCACCATTAAAGAAGTCTTTCTTTTCTTTTGCTTTTTAGCCACCATAAATGTTTGATCGTTTAATTTATTGTATTATTATTATTTGGCGTTTATGATTTTTGTGATGGCACTCATGAAAACATAACGTCTGTTCAATCGTTGCCTGTATGGTGTCTCCTTTATAACTTTGTCATTTTCTGTTTTTATTATGTAAAGCACATTGAACCGCCTTGCTGCTGAAATGTGCTATTTAGATAAATGTGAAAAATGTGTCACCTCGTTGTTAAATCCTGATTTAATGGTCATTTTTAATAAAAAAAATAACAGTGGCTGTTATTGTTATGCAAATTGACCAGCATTAAACTTTTTGTTTCATACATTTCTAAGGCAATTTACACAGAGTTTACACAAAGTTTACACAAGATAGGTATTTAAATAGCTCTACCACGACAAAAGTCTAACTGTGTGGAGAGTGGGAAGGAGAGAAGGAGACAGAGGGCGGGTACGCTTGGGTTTGTTGACTCTTCCCGTTTTCCTTTCATAGCATCACAAATGAAATTAGCTCATCAGGGGCAGCAACTACCTGCCGCACAAAACGTCCTTTTTAACCTGCCATCCTCTCCAACATGTATGAAGTTATGGAGGAAGACTCGTACGAGTTTCAGGACGTCGACTTACCCGATGGGCTTTGTTTCTGCCCTCAGGTTGAGTACAACAACCAGCCGGACTCATTGTTCTTCAACGACGGTGTGAGGAGTGTGGACTTCATCCTGGTGTACGAAGATGAGGAGACGAAGCCGTATGACAAGAAGTACACATTCAAAAGACGCAAGGTAAGGTTCTCATTTCTTACACATACCCACTTGCCTGAGGTCATTATGCAAAGTATACTTAATTAATGAGATAAATGACACCAACAATGCTTAAAGCACTGTATTAGAAACATATGTGATGATAATAACAACCTAAACCTTTGCTTAGATTGAACTATTTTATCTTTTATGAAAAAAAATCAATCTATTTTTCTAATAAAGTAAGTTCTGTACACACAAGAAAAACTCAGGAATCGCAGAAAAATACTTATGAAGACATTATTGGCTGACAAATTATTACATGTCTTTTAAAAATGCATCAAGGACTCACAGTAGGAGACATATTTCATTGCTGTGAGGAGCTGTATTGTCTGTCAGTCCATTATTTGCACCAGGATGAAAGTCTCTGCTGACTGTGTGTACACAATATCACCTACCGCTTTACCTTTGACGTGGCTGAGGAAGGCCACTAAAAAACACAATTCATGCACTTAAAAACTTTGAGGTCCAGGCTGAGTTCATTTCAAAACTGAATTTAATATTAACGTTTGTCGAGCATTGTTATTTTAAATTAGTGCATCCAGTTGGTTTGGGAATAAAATGAACCAAACATTAAAATAGTTTTAACAGGGCACACCCATGTATGTTTGTTACCTTAATGTCTTTCATAAGAGGCTTTACGTATTGTTTGTTTTGAAAACACCGCACAGTGTGCAGCGCACGCCCTTAGATTTGCTTAGATTAGGTAATTAAAGAAGTGACATTATGGCCTTCATTCTTTTAAATATGATTCCCTTCAGGGTTCTGATATAGGGATGTGTTTTATTTTGCTTTCTTTGGGCTACTGTGATCAATGAATGGCGACTGAAAACATGCCCTGAAACTCACGTCTCAAAGCTGATCAGCCTCTTTCAGTTCCTTGAAAATGCCGGGCTTGTAGAGCTTCTCAAAAAGCGGCGCGAACACTTATTGCACAGTAGATACACTGAGGCAATTTATCTGTCACAATGTTCCCAAACACACATACTCGGTTGGCTCATTCTGTTTCTGCTGTAACTCTGACTTCTGGAGAGTTGAATGCCAATAAAGATGGTTTTAACTGATCATTGTTACATATAAAATGTAGAAAACCAGGCTTTTATTCAACCACACGACAGACTATTTAGTTTTCATGTAGTTCTTTTTGAGAAAAACAGGAAGAGCGATGAATTCGGTTTATTGCCTTTCCTGTTTTTCTTGGACATGAAGCACAGCTTGTTATGAAAAAAAAAAAAAAAAGGAAGCGGCAACAATGGTGCTGCAGGTGAGGACAGAAATATCGGCACAGATACATTCCACTTTAAATCCACCTGAAATGACTCAGTTATTTCATATGAAAATGATCTTAATTTAGCAGAATAACCTGGTTGGAAATTTTATTTTTGTTATGTTTTGTCTGTCGCAAGGCTTTAAAATAAAAAATAAAAATGCTTGATGCGCTTTTTAGATGTTCCCTTCAGCTAACCCCACAGATTTTCTGCAGAATTTATCAGGACGGAGATGGTTAGCAGATAGATGGAATAAGCCTCAATGTGATGCCATAATGAAAACAGGAAGTTGTGGGTTACTATTTAAAAGTTTTTTTTTTCACTATAGAAACGGCGAGAGTACTTCGAGGGTTGCCTGATGAAGATGGGCCTGGAGCTGGAAGCAACGCCATCTGTAAGTGGAAGCTGCCACTGTCAGTCACATCCCCCCCTGCCTGAAACTAACTCTCATTCCGTTCTGCAGGTGCACAAAGACAACCTCATATATGTGAAAGTTCACGTGCCGTGGGAGGTACAGCGCACCTACGCCGAAGTCCTCCACATCAAGATTCCCATGGAGATCAACGACCACACCGTCCAGCGCTCCATCGGGAACCTTTTCGACTGTATCACCAAGCACTTCAAACCCAACGAGAAACTGATAAAAAAGGAAGAAGACTACTACACTGCACCCTATCAGAAGGAACGTCATGAGTGCTTCCTAAAGATGGACAAGGAAAAATTCTTCACTCCATCCATGAGGAGCAGAATGGCGAGTTGTTGCGTGTTTTACAGCTTTCGATCTCTCTGCATTTTTGAAGTACTACCCCTTTAAGAGCATTCTATCTGTCCTAACCTGATCTTAATGTTGATGGCGTGATTTATGCAGAAGATAACGTTTAAGCTCTTCTTCTTATCTCAGGCAAACTTCATCCTGTGCAGAGCTCCTTATGAAATCAGAGGAAATGTTAAAAAGTTTGGTATCACCAAACTGCTGGGTAGTGGAGTTTACAAAGCTGCCTACCCACCACATGATGTAAGTGTTTTTTTTTGTTTGTTTTTTTGCTGCATATATCAGTATAAATATGTGAAATGCTTCTCCGGTGTGTAAAATGCTTCTGACGTTTGTTATTTTTCAGTGCAGGTTCAATGTCAAGTCCACAGTGGAAAGCTGTCCCAACGAGAGATATCTGCTCTATAAGGAGTGGGCTCATCCCAAGAACTTCTACAAGACACAACCACTGGACCTCATAAGGTTTGCAAACTGTTTTATGATTTGGTTTTATGTTCAGGGTTTTACTGGAGTTACATTTCAAGCGTGCCAAAATAAATTATTAAGTAAATAAAGTTTATTCAAAGTGGTTTGTCAAACACAGAGTTACAAAGCTCTGTTCAAGAGAAACATTTTTAAAATAAAAATATATAACAGAAGAGGAGCATTGGGTCAATTGATCCAGTGCGTCACGTACTATCTTTTACCTTTAAAAATGTTTATTGAATCAAAAAACACGAATGAGATATAGATTTCATCTGTAAATCAGCTCTCAGGAGTCAAACGTTACTCTATGGTTAAGGAAAAAACTGCAGTTTCCCATTATGCAGGAGCCTGAATGATCTTTGAAAGTCTGACTGGTGAATTACTGATTTTTAAAAAATTGCTCAAGAGCATCTCACTAATCTGAGTTAAGCTGTGGACTATGGTGGTCAGTGTTATGGCTCACATAGCTGAAAGTCATCAGATTTGAAAAGATGGGAAGTGTCATAAAAAGACTGAGTGATTCCAGTGAATGGAAAAATGCAGAAACAAAAAAACAGAGAGTCCAGAACTGAATCTTGTGGAACCCCATAGTGGAAAAAAAAACATATTAGGCGGGTTCTTTATCTAACAGAGAAAGTCCTTTCAGTTTTGCAGACAAATCTAACTTGTTAATAAGACTTTATGATAAATTGTGTGGAAAGTAGGGCTGCACCGATTGCGGTTTTCTGGCCGATCGCCGATTACTGATCTTTTAAAAAAAGCCTAACTTACCGATTCCGATTTAGGCCGATACCATTTTTTTGTCTGAAAAGTTGCTCAATATGTCAAGAAAGTTGCTGAAATTGGCAACAGTGGGGTGGCTTTTGTTTACTGTAAGTTTGCAGACATGACCTGGTCGGCCAGTTTGTCAGTCAAACGTCTCTCACGGGGGAAAAGAAAAAGGCAGTGGTTGATTTTTAGAGTGGTTGACTTTGCCGAGGTTGATAACATCGGTGGATAAGGTCGGCTTCACATGTAAAAATTGGCCGATCACCGATCTCTCAGAATTAAGGAAATCGGCACTGGTGAATCGGCTGGCCGATCAATCGGTGCACCCCTAGTTGAAAGACAAAAGCAAGTTAAATTAACAAATTAACGGACAACTCCCTGAGTAAGCATATGGTGCCATTAACTGAGATGTACACAATTCTATACATCTCTATTCTTGCCATTGTTAGAATTCAGAATTTCCAAAACATTTTTTCTAATAATTTAATATTATATTTAATTTTGAAAAAAGAAGCTCATCCAACCAATAATATACCAGCAAAGTATTTTTTTTTCCTTTTATTACACTTTTTATTATTTTATTACACAAAGAGTTTGATTTCCTTCCTACAGAAAGTACTATGGGGAGAAGATCGGCATTTACTTCGCCTGGCTGGGTTTCTACACCAAGATGCTGGCTTTTGCTTCTGTGGTGGGACTGGGCTGTTTCTTTTATGGTTACCACATTCAAGAAAAAAGCACATGGAGGTATTTCAGATAAGTGACCTATGAGATATTTGTTGTGTTTGTTCGTTTTTCTGTCGGATGTGAACTTATATGGTAGGCATGCGTTTCTTTCGATTGATTTCTTTTCTTTCTGTTCTGTTTAAAATGATGCAGCAAAGAGGTGTGTGACCCTGACATTGGAGGAAAGATTGTAATGTGTCCTCAGTGTGACCTCTGCAACTATTGGATCTTAAACAGCACCTGTGACACTTCAAAGGTGAGCTTTTGGACAAAAACTGTATTTCACTAATATAAAGTATTTGTCTCCTTGAGTGCTTTACTCTCTCTATTGTTTTTTCAAATCAATCATAAAAATGTTTATTTTTTACAAAACAAATTAGAAAACAAAACTTTAATATTGAAGCTAAAACTGGTTTCTACGAAAACAATGACAAATAAATCAAATATGTGACATAAAATAAATGATTTCATTAATATTCACCCCCTTCAAGTGAATATTAGTGTTCAAGCTCTGTCCGGTTGCGCGGGGATCGGCTGTAAAAAGCTCTTTTCAAGTCCGGCCACAATTTCTCAATCAGATTGAGGTCTGTGCTTTGACTGGGCCACCCCAGAACATCCACCTTGTTGTCTTAAGCCATTTTTGTGTAGCTTTAGCTTCAGGTCTTTGTCTTGCTGGAAGATAAATGTTCTTCAAAGCTGTAGATTCCTAGCAGATAAAAACAAATTGTCCACCAGGATAGGAATTTGTGACAAGATAGTAAAAAAAGAAAAAGACTTGAAAGGTCACAAAGAAGAACGAGTCTTACCTCCAAGTCTAAACAGATGCAATGTTTCATAAATCAGAGTCAGTTCAAAGAGAGAAACCTGAAATTATGTAAAATTATGGACGTTTTTACTGTATTATCCCAATGGAGTTATATTGAAGATGCTACATTAAGCAGTTATTAACATACTTTCTTAATTTTGTGTAGTAAACTTTTTTAATAATTCGCTTTTATAATTCATTTGCCGTTGTTTTCATTTCAGACCCTGACTATATTTGATCATTTCGGAACGTTGGTGTTTGCTGTTTTCATGGCAGTGTGGGGTGAGTTTGTGTCAACATATTGCTTTAACATTCCTATTTTTCAGCCTTTACCACCAACTTTATTCCTCCTACTCATGCTTCCTCTGCTTTTCTGGCGGTTCTGTGCTGCAGTGACGGTGTTCCTGGAGTTCTGGAAGCGCTACCAGTCGCAGTTGGAGTTTGAATGGGACACAGTGGAGTTTCTGGAGCAGCAAGAACCATCTCGCCCCGAATACGATGCCGAGTGTGTTCATGACAGGATCAATTCTGTCACAGGGGTAAAAAAAACAAAAACATTTTGGAATGACAGCTAATTCTGTTGGCGATACTGACCCTATTGTACTGAAGGGTGTTTATGTGTTGTAGGTGAAAGAGAAGGTGCCATTTACATTCTGCGGACGATGTTTTCGAATCTCAATAGGAATTGGGACAGTCCTGTTCTGGGTAATCTAATTAAACGTATTGCTACTTCATTTTTAACAGTGCCTGTAGTGTTTAAAATATAATAAGCGATTGTTCTGGAAACAGACGTTTATGTATGTGTTTTATGCTTGTAGTTTTACATGACTGGTCTTGACTTCGACACCCAACTTCTACACCTGATGATGTACAATAATCTATTTGCTTTTCGTCCTTCAGATCATGCTGATCCTGGCGTCCATCGTGGCCATCATTATCTACCGACTAGCCGTTTTCTTCTCCCTGTCAATCAAACTAAAAAACCCAGGCAATTTTACTACTCTGGAGCCATTGAAAGAGTACGTAACGCCGCAGATGGCCACCTCCGTCACAGCCGGCCTCATCAACTTCGTTGTGATCATGATCCTCAATACTCTTTACGAGCGAGTTGCAATCTGGATCACGGATTTTGGTGAGTATGTCCTGTACTTGTGCTTTTGTTTTTCCCCCTAATTCAAACTGGCTTTTAATTCAATCTTCCACGTGTCGGCAGAGCTTCCTCGGACCAGAACGGACTACGAGAACAGCTTGACGCTGAAGATGTTCCTCTTCCAGTTCGTCAACTATTACTCCTCATGCTTCTACATCGCTTTCGTAAAAGGAAAGATAGTCGGCCACCCCGGACAACCTGTTTATATCCTGGGAAAATATCGGAACGAGGAGGTGATACTCGGTTTCTTGGAAAAATGTTCTTTCTTTTTTTTTTTTTTTGTCAAATTTTATGATATTGCAACCACTCTAATATATTATGTTGGGATTTTATGTGACAGACCAAGAGAAAGTAATTACTATTGTGATTAGTAAGAAAATAAATTTGTAGGTTTTTCTTTTGTTTTTGCATTTGTTGCATTTGTATTCAGTCCCTAGTCAAGAGAACCAACTTTCATTGCGTTTGCTGCTGCTAGTCACTTCGAGTATGTTTTAACTGTAGAGAGGATGCCTTCAGGATGATGTGTTGTGTTAGATTTTTTGTCACAGATACTAGCATTTTGCCTGTTTTTGAGCCCTTTCTTCCCTTTTCACAATTACGCACTACTTTGTGATGCTTTGTCACATAAAATCACAATAAAATGGGCGGAATTTTGTTGCTTCGATGAGACTAGATGCAAAACGATCTGTTCTTGTGAAGTTAAAAGTGTTTTCCTCACTTTTGCTGTGGCTTGTCCTGTGTGTCTGACTCGTGCAGTGTGATCCCGGTGGCTGTCTGATTGAGCTGACCACTCAGCTCGCCATCATCATGGGAGGGAAAGCAATCTGGAACAACATCCAAGAGGTCTTGCTACCGTAAGTAATGGCATTAAACCAACTCTTTTCTTACAGCTATTGGAAACCATAGATGCTGATGTAACATCTCTGACGTAGCCCTAGGGCTTCCATCTTGGAATAACATAATAGCCTAACATTTTTATTAGGCTATACATGTTTATATGTACATGTTTATATATATATATATATATGACATCATATCTGGGAGGTGACTTACTTTTGATAGAGTGAGATAATTACATATAAATTATAGTCTTTTCCACCGGTGTAAACTTGGATGGTGAATGTTATAACATATGATACATTTAAAATAATATAACTTTGTTTTATTTCTAAGGTAGCACTCATATAATCTAAGTAAATATTAGGGAATAATTAAAACGTTATAAATATGTCCATCTTACTTGTGAAAAGTTGACCCAGAGCCTTACTGTCAATAGTCCATCGACTTAACAAAAATATCCCGCTGGCATCTTCTCCTGTTTTGGTTTAGCAGAGTAGGAGGGACGACCTCTCCAAGATGGCCGCCGCATTTCCTGCGCCTGAGCAACCAACGCTCTTTTATTATGTCTATGCTGCAAACAAACTGCCTCGTTGTCTGGCAGCAAAATGCTGCAACATTTTTTATGCTCAAACATTATCGGTCCTCCTCAGGTGGGTTAAGAATCTGATCTTCCGCTACTGCACCCGGGTGACCCCCGAGAAGGTGGCGCCGCCTCGCTGGGAGCAAGACTTTGAGCTTCAGCCCTTCACAAAACTCGGGCTCTTCTATGAATATCTTGAGATGGGTAAAAATGCTTCAGTATTGTCTAACATGGATCTGTACTTTGTGGACCTGTGGACATGGAGCCAGTTTAGTCGCTCCAGGATCTCAATCTCGTCGTGTCTTTCGTTCTCCCCAGTGATCCAGTTTGGCTTCGTGACGCTGTTCGTGGCCTCTTTTCCTCTGGCTCCGTTTCTGGCTCTAGTCAACAACATTATCGAGATCCGAGTCGACGCTTGGAAAATGACGACTCAGTTTCGACGCATACTGCCTGAGAAAGCCCAGGACATTGGAGCTTGGCAGCCCATTCTTCAAAGCATCGCCATATTGGCAGTCGCAACAAATGTAAGTTGGATTTTAGAACTTTTTGTTTATGCAGGCACAAAAAAATACCTTCTTTCATTTAAACTGCTGCTTTGGTGTCTCTACAGGCCATGATCATTGCGTTTACATCCGACATAATTCCACGGCTGGTTTACTACTGGTCATTTTCTGTGGAGGAAGGTTACGGTAACCACAGCATGAGCGGCTTCATCAACAGCTCCCTATCTTATTTCAACACCAGTGATTTCAGTCAGGCCACAGTCACCGATGCAGTGGAGAGACCTCACGACATCACCATCTGCAGGTACGGGGTCTGTTTCATACGCACTCATTGGCTCCTCTGGTAAATGACCTGTAAAAAGAAACTGTTAGAAAGTAATCTTTTCTCACACTAGTTTAATCTCATACTGAAAAATTTTGGAAAATCTAACCTATGTTTGAACACTGTTATTCAGCAGTGAAAAATATCCAAAACTTAGAAATAATAGTTTTTGCTTACTTATTGGCACTCCTGACTGTTCCTGTATTACGCCCCTTTTGGCCTAAAAGACATAATCTAATAATAATACAAATAAGTAAATTTTTCAGTGTGAGATTATGGTACGTGAGTAAAAGCCGCATTAATGCTTTTTGCAAACTCTTTGCCAGGGGCACCAATGTAGTAATTGTGAGTGAAGCTGTCTTTGAACAAGAAATGCATCGCAGATGTAAATAAAAATAATTGTTTCACCCTGAAGGGCAAACTAAAATATATGTTTCCTCTTAAGGTATCGAGACTTTCGGTTTCCTCCTGGACACCCCAAAGAATATCAGTACAACATGCACTACTGGCATGTGATTGCTGCCAAAATGGCTTTTATAATTGTTGTAGAGGTGAGGGGAAATCCTACTCGGGCAAAAAAAAAAAAAAAAAATACACGTTTCTTATTATGAAAGCACTGGACAAAAGTACTTACTCTTTGTCTCCTCTTCACAGCACATTGCGTACCTCACCAAGTTCATCCTCGCCTCTGTAATCCCAGACGTCTCGTACACCACCAAGGAACAGCTCAAACGAGAGAAGTACCTGACCCAAGTAATCCTTCACGAGGTTAACCTGAACCTGGTGTCCAAACGCTTGAAACCAGTTGTACATGACATGTCAAGTCACATGGCAAGAAACAAAGAGGATGAACTCGAACTCTCAGAATACTGACAGAAACGCGCTGCAGAGGACCCTTTGGTTCACTTTGGTTTACTTGGTTTTTGTTGCTTTTGTTCCGACAATCCTTGGCATCCTGTGAAAAATTAATAATCGCAAGCTATCCCTGGATGTTTTGTGCTCTTTGAAGGAAAATGCATTTGTCTGAAAAACTTCAAGACAAAAAGAAATGAGGAAATCAATTCTTCCTCCACCTCTAACCACTATATTTGATTTATGTTGGCCATAGAGGCTATTTTTGAGCCAGTACATAAGGGGAATGTTACAAAATAACTGATAACAAAGAGTGGTTAGTTTCAAACCATTTTCCTCAGATGAATTGTTAGCATCTTGTGCCTTTAACTATCTGACTGGTAGATTTTTGATAAAGTTGAGTCCCAGTAGTTTTATGCCATATTTTAAGCTTCGTCAAATACATGTCATCATGGAAGGGTTACAAATACTTTGCTCAAATGGTGTCATATAATATCAGTATTGCATTAAAAATAACATGCAACAACATTTGAGCTAACCATAATTTTTTTGATTGTTTGTTTTCTTGTCATTTTTACACTCGATTTAAAGGCCAAGGTGATCTGTGAAACATTATTGTATGTTACAAACATAAAGCTACCCAAGAATTTATATTTACAAAATTACATTTCTTAAGCTGGCTTGTTTTTTTTGTTTATTTTTTTAAAACAAACAAAAAAAAAAACAAGCTACCGCTTTGATTGCTGACAATTGTAAATTTGTAAATGTACACCAACGATCTATGCATCCTGTCAAATGGGGTCAGTTTTTTGTAAACCTTTGACTGTTGTGAGAATAATCTCTCTTTCTGTTGCTGTATTTATGAATATTGCACCTTTTCTACTCCTTAAAGTTACTTTGCTAACTATTAACTGTGTGTTACATTCTCGAATAAGAAATAATGCTCTTAATCTTTAGATGTGCAATTGTGTATAAGCCAAAGTTGTATTATTACCTGTGCTGATCAGTGGTACTACATCCATCATATATGCAAGCAGTATCGTTTCAGTAAGATTTTATATATTTTTTGTGTTGTCACTCATATGCCGTTATTAAACTGTTGTTTTTTTTTATTTAAAAAGCAAACACTTGTTTTATTCCATTAACCCTGTGGGATTCTTTTACTCTCTGCTTCACATTCAAATTATATTTTGAACTTGTCTCAAAAATAATTTTATATTACTTTTCTAAATACCATTATCAGCTTCAGTCAACGCCATGACATATAATGACTAACATCTTATTTGTTTTTGTCTTTTAGAACTTATTTTAAACAGTTTTATTAAATTTAATGTTTATGTTGTCTTTATTTTAAGAATATCAAAAGCAGTTAGCTTGTTAGCGACCATCTACAAAAAAAAGGAAAAAAAAAAAAGTTCAACAACTTCTCCAAGATTTTTTTTTTTGCATACACGCTTCTAATTTAATAGTAGCACTGCCATAAATGGAAGTTTATGTCAGATACATAGATTTTTAAGTCCAAGTTATTAAAGTTTTTACCGTTTTAGTGGTAAATGACAACTTGACCATAGACAGAAATACTATGCCTTAACCCAAGCACAGTGTTGTGCTGACTTTAGTTTTCCAGTTTAGATATCCTTCTTCGATGTATTCAGCTTGATGACTAGATTAAATACAACACCCTTTTCTCACATAGCCGCCGATGGAGTTCCAGTATGTGTTGACGACCGAGGTTCGCTAAATTATGAAATCCAGTTTTACCTTCTGACTTTTGAGAGGCTTGAAATTTTTACTTCAGTTTTTTATAAGGCACTTCGGAAGTAATTCGGTCCTTTTCTGCGTTTTTGACGGAATTTTAGTCAGGCAGCTTTTTGAACGGCCTAAGTAGGAGCGGTCCTAATCTCTCACATGTACAACTGTGTGCATGCCTGAGGTGAAACAGTTTGAGAAGGGGGGAAATAAGCAAATTTTATTATATTTACTGCTGTTGGTCTACAAGTATTTTGTACATTATGAGCTCCCAGATTACGTGTGTCGGGTGGGTGAAGCGTGGGGTTGCCAAGGAAACCCCTGACAAGGTAGGGAACGTAAACATACAGAAGAAATCTGTCAACACGGCAGTTTAAAGCCTTCGTGCTCATGCTTTAGGTGCTTTTACTAACATTTTAAAACTTCAGTCTGTCTAAAAGAAATGTATGGACTAACAGATGGCATACTTTCTCTTCCAGCA
The DNA here is from genome assembly GCA_903067095.1 of Girardinus metallicus. Lineage (NCBI taxonomy): Eukaryota > Metazoa > Chordata > Actinopteri > Cyprinodontiformes > Poeciliidae > Girardinus > Girardinus metallicus. The sequence continues at coordinate 43,468 of CAEGAE010033678.1, read as the reverse complement.
AGACTTCAACAAATATTACATATAAGAATCACTTGAAATTAAATACGCACTTATAGTTCACTTTTATTTATCACATGTGTACAAAAAGGTTTCTGTTTTATTTTCTCTCAGGTCGAGCTGAGTCAAGAGGAGCTTCAACGCATCATTACCGAAGCTAGAGAAGATCTGGGGTAATCGTTGCAAATGCAAAGACAAACACTGATTTTATTTTTGGTGGCAAGAGATAAATGCCCTTTTTGTCATCGAACCCAGGGAAGTAGCAGTGGAAGATGAAGATGAAGAGGAAGATGAAGGCGTTCCACGTGATGACGATCCATCTGGAGAAACTGTAGATGATGATGATGATGACCTGGGTCTAAAGACTGGGAATGATGAAGAGGAGGAAGACGATGAACTGGCGGAATATGGGCTGGACAAGTATGATGAAGAGGATGCAGGTAAAGGGCAGAGTGTTTGTGCTTTTATTTGTTCCTCCTCTTCAACGCAGCAATTAAAATCATTTGCAAAAGTATTTACACAACCTTAAAGTTTTTTTTGCTGCTACTGCTTGTTTTTCCAAATGCATCATATTTGAGAGGCAAGAACAACGTAGCCTTCAACTGTGAGGTGGAGGGACGATAGGAAAAAGTTTTCCAAATGTTTTCAAAAAAATCATTTCCCCCCATTTACTCTGATGATACCTCTTACTAAAACCCAGTTTGGAGTGCAAAATAATACTGCACATCGCCTAAGCAGAAAATATTCATTGAGATAGCATCATGGTGGGAGAGGAAGCAGAATAATAGAGTAGAAAATTGGTACTTTTATCATTACTATTAAAATTGGTAATAATAAAAAAATAAATAAACCTAGTGTCAAATATATAATCTCAGAAAAGCATACAGCTAAAAATAAATGCATGCAGATTCTACAAAATGTAGTGACATTATTAAAAAAATAGATTAAAAGTAAGATTACAGCTAAATGATTGGCTGTATAATCACCAATCAATTGCTAATATAGCGATTCTATGTATTATTTCCCTTCCCCTTCACACCTGTGCTATTTTGTATTGGCCTATCACATACAATACCAGTAAAATACCGTTGCTTTTTTTGTTTATAACTTTACAACATGTTAATAAATTCAAGGATATTTAATACATTTCACTGAATCCAATTCAGCTACTGCTAACCTTGGTGACAGTCTAGCTGGGCTCACAGTGTTCAGCTCTAATGACGAGGATCCCTACATCACCATCAAAGACACAGTGAGTATCTGTTCAGATGGGGTCTGTCAGGTCTTATTTGTCCCAAATAAAGTCCCACCTGTGTAGTTCTGTTTGCTCACCCCCGTCTAGGACCAGTATGAGCGAGAAGACTTCCAAATCAAACCCACTGATAACCTCATCCTGGCTGGCAAGACGGAGAAGGACTGCTGCAACTTAGAGATCTACAGTAAATATATCATTTTTATTATGACAACTGTGTTTGGAAAACTGGAACAATCTATTATTACACAATCGGAAAAGTAGTCGTGTGGAGACACGGTGTTTCTGCTGTGCTTCTTTGTCTAAAAATAAAAGTCTAAATTTCTAAAGCATCCACTTGTCTGATGGAAAATGAATCAGAATTGCAAGTCTGTGCAAATGTGTAGGAACCCTGTTTTAATATTTCATAGTTAAAGTTAAGTGCACTCTCTTTTAGGAAAAAGCATTTATAAATGTGTTGTGTAACTTCCCAGTTTATAACTCGGAGGAGGAATCTATGTATGTCCATCATGACATCCTGCTGCCAGCCTATCCGCTGTGTGTGGAATGGCTGGACTTCGATCCCAACCCACAAGAGGCACGAGGTAACGAAGAATAATAAAAATAATAAAAAAAAAACCCTACAGTTATTTGATAAGTTATGTTTCAAGCTTTAATCAAAAGAAATCAAAATAATGTTCCTTGTGCATCCACTCTGCAGCTAACTACGTCGCCGTGGGCAACATGACTCCACAGATAGACGTGTGGGATCTGGATGTGGTGGACTGTTTGGAGCCAGTCTTCTCTCTCGGGAGCAAAAAGGCCTCCAAGAAGAAAAAGAAAAGCAAAAAGGTGCAAAAATCCTATTAATGTTACATAACTTGCCGCACATGCCGAGGAGGATTTATTTCATTTTGGCCTGACTATTTTATTGCTGTCATTGTGGCATAATAACTTATTAAAAGCTTGTTTTGGTGGCAAATGCTTTGAACATTTCGCCGCGTGCTGTGTGGCAGGGTGCAGCAGCGGAGCCTGTGGAGGGACACACAGATGCAGTGTTGGATTTATCCTGGAACAAACTGGTCAGGTCAGTGATTTTTACTACAATCTCAGCTCTGGAAAAGTATTAAAACATATATTAGATCTGGGTAAGCATGAAAGATGACAACAAAGCAAAGAAAAATAGCTGTATTTCCGGACTGCTGTTTAAATCATCCGTCCATCCCTCACTTGTCTGCTTGCAATAGTCAACCCGAAATGATTTACATGTTTTATTTCCAACATTTGCTCATTTTAAGGAATGTGCTGGCCAGTGGATCTGCAGACGACACGGTCGTCCTGTGGGATCTGTCTCAAGGCAAGCCAGCCACAACTCTGCGGAAGCATACAGACAAGGTATCCTGCGACGCTGATTCGCTTTCTCAGAGTGGGCAGCCTTTAGCCGCTGTTAAACAACCGACTTCTTATGTTCCAGGTCCAGACGTTGAGATTTCATCCCTTCGAGGCACAGACCTTGATATCTGGATCATATGACAAGTGAGCGTGATCTTCACTGCGTCTTTGCCGACAGATCTTTGTAAAGGTTTCGCATTAACGTCGGGGTTTCCTCTTTAGGACAGCCGTCCTTTATGACTGCCGGAATCCAGACAGCAGCTTCAGAACCTGGAGGTTTAGTGGGCAAGTGGAGCGGCTGGTCTGGAACCACTTTTCACCCTTCAACTTCCTGGTGAATACTCAAAACGTCAAGCATACTCATTTACAATAACTTACTGCAGTATTTGCCTGTTAGTATTTATCTGTGTGTGTGTGAATATTTCAGGCCAGCACAGAAGATGGTTTCGTCTACTGTCTAGATGCCCGCACTGATAAACCATTGTTCACACTAAAGGCACACGACGAAGAAGTGTCAGGTTTGTCAGATGCTGACGGACAACTTTTTCGTCTTGTCCGTCTGTGTTGTTTGTAGTGGAACAAGATGACACATTTTGCTTGAACTTTTGCAGGTTTAGACCTCAGCAGCCAGATCAAAGGATGTCTCGTCACGTCATCTGCTGACAAACACGTAAAGATTTGGGACATTTTAAGCAACAAGCCCAGCCTGGTGCACTCTCGAGACATGAAAATGGTGAGAAGTTGCATACACTATTTTGCAGTCGAGGGTTGAATAATTTTAGATAGAGCTATAGCTGTTGAATATCTTACGTTTTTGGGTGGTAAAATGAGATTTATTTGGTGGTGTGAACAGGGGGTGCTGTTCTGTGCTTCGTGTTGCCCTGATCTGCCCTTCGTCTACGCCTTCGGTGGACAGAAGGATGGCTTGCGGATTTGGGACATAAGTGACGTCGCAGCAGGTACGTCTAATCCCTCTGAGTTTTTCCTTTCCTTTAACTTTCTTACTCTCGTCATACAACTGCCTCTTTCGCTGTTTGATTTTAGTGAGCGAGGTGTTCGGCACCCGAGAGCGCATGACGGTGAACCCGGGAAGCCAGGCTGCCTCGTCTGCAGCCACAGCAGACATGGAAGTCTCCTATTGATCCTCTGGATCGTCTGTAATCATAAATTAGCTGGATTACCACGGAAACCCAGCAGGTTTCCCTGTTGTGCCTTGCTGCGAGAAGGGCAGAACTAGATAAATCTGAACTCACTGCGTTTAATAAAGACTGACCAACATGTGTCTAAAAAGACTGGAACACAAACTTGTTAATAAAATGGAAATCACAATAATTAGATGAGGTTATCTGACGGAGGCAGAAATGCTATTTTTTACAACTGTGCTAGTACACGTCGTACACATTTTCTCAGATCTTTGTTCCCCTGCCTCTGTCTGTGCATTACAAGAACAAATCACTATTAAGAGTAGTGGGACTGATTTACCTGTTCACACAAAATAAATCAATTAAAGTGTTTTATAGTAATTACAAATGTAAAGTTACCAGATATGTTGCTGTTGATTCTGTTTTATTTTCTGTGGGTCCTAATAATATTACCTTTGGTCTTTGTTTGGCGTTCAGTTGTAAAACAAACATTTTGTTTAAAGTAGATCAAGTATTCTATAAATTGTTTACAGATATCAGTTTATGGCTTCTGGTTGCATGCACTATATATTTAGCATCTTTTTTGCTGAGGTTTTGGTTCCTGTTCATAAATAACATTAGCACCATTTAAATATGTTTAAAGCAATTAAAAACTGTCACTGTGGATTGTAATGATTAAAAGTGGGTTTTGAATAAATTTTGTTGCAATATAGTGGAAGAATACAATCATTTCCACTGAAGTACCTAAGACACTGGTATTTTTGCAATTATGTATAACTTTGGGTTGGTCCATCAACATTTCAGTAAGATTCCATGTAAATACAGAAGCATGCTAGATAGTATCTAAGTTGTTTATTACCAAAGTACCTGTACTTAAGGTCCAGACTGGCATATTAAGCTGCTGGGGAAAGTAACGTCTTTAACTTTTAAGATTTTTAACTTAAAAATAAAATCGTTATTTATTCAGGAAGTTAGTAGTACAGAGGAACCTTTGATCGGATTACTTAGTCGGAACTATTATTTTGACGCACACTCCATAATAACCGAGCATGGCGTCGGGTCACTTGTGCAAGCTGCACAGCGCCGCATCTCGACTTGTATACGGCGCTGCTCTGCGAAATGTGCAAAGTAAGAATTGTTTTTACTCAGAGCGAACCCATAACAGTTTTATAGTAGTCGAGTTCCCCATTTAAAGCGCCTTAAACACCGACGATAGCTGCTAAGGCTAACGGTGGGGCTAACCTTGACGTCTGTCCAGCTCTTAAACATTTTTATTTAGTACACTGTCAATGTTAATACAGGTTTCTCTGTGTGAAATACAGAAAATATTCAAATTTAAATAGTGTATTGAATATTTTAATATAATAACTGTGTATCTTATTTATTTTAGGAAATGGACAAAGTGCTCCTGGAGTCAGTTTAAAGTAGTTTTTGTGATACCTTCACTGGACCGTGATATTGTATTGATGGCGAGTTGTATCCCTGCTTTTTCCCTTTTGCAGCGTGTTTGGTGCCACTTCGACAGAAGTCCGGTGTTAACCCTTCATTAATTCAAGGCCATAACTGGTGTGTTACTTTGAATTTGTCTCTACGTCTGAATAGGCCAGTATTTCCCCAACCCTGGTCCTCGAGGCTCACTGCCCTGCATGTTCTAGGTGTTTCCTTGCTTTAGCACAGGTAATTTCAATTGACAAGTGTTTGCTGAACTGCAATCAGCTGAATCAGGCGTATTAAAGCAGAGAAATATCTAAAACATGCAGGGCAGTGTGCCTCGACGACCAGGGTTGGGAAACTCTGCTCTAGGCAGTGGTGGCCTAAAGCTTTGAGACTGGCAGAATTTTATTTTTATGTTTTTCCACAAACCTTATGGCTTCACTTTTTGTGAGGCTAGTTTTGTTGAGTCTGTTTTGATATTCCCAGTATTTGTTGTGAATATTAAACGTTTTGCATAAACCTTATAAAATGCTGAAGAAGCGCTATTTGTGAAAAACATGATTTTGATCCGTCTCAAAACATTTTACTGTGATTGTAAATTTAAACGTCCTAAATTTACTATCTGTTAGAATTATTAGAACATTTAACAGGTGAGGGATAATTACAGAAAAAATGTATCGATCCTAAGTAGTCACTTCTCAGTCATAAATTGACAGATTTGATCCTCTCAGATATGCATTTTTGTAGAAAAAAAAAAAAAACTTAATTAAAATTTTTTTATTTAGTTGCATGAAGTAAAACAAAACACTTAAATTGTTGAGCTACATCTTGGACATTAACGTCTTAATTTCTGTCATTTAGTGAAGTGGAAATAGGTGTGACATCTGATGGGAAAACCATAGTATGCTACCATCCTGCTGTTGACGTTCCATATGAGCTCACTCAGGTAAGCTCGCCTACTCTGCGCTCAGGCCAAAGCATTTCTCTGATTGTCTTGTGAAACCACAATTAGAAGTAAAACATTATTTTTTGACTATTTAAACTCATGAAGTTGTTCTTGAACTACAATGTCAGGCTATATGTATGATAGGATAAGCAACATGAGTGCGCGCATAAAGAAAAATCGTGTGTGTGTGTACCTCTGCAGTCCATAGAGCGACCAGACCCTTTGACCAACCAAGCAGAAACCCACGATCAAGTTTTGAAAGCCCACCTCAGCAAAGAGGTGCTGGATGGCAAAAAGGGGCCGACTATAGAGGAGCTGAGCAAGATGTTCTTCACCACCAAACACCGCTTTTATCCTAAAGGACAGTAAGTATACGAATACAACTTTTAAAGAAGCAGTGTACTACAAAAGTATTGTACACCTTGGCGTTTTTACATTTCAACCAAACTTCACTGTGGTTTATTGGGATTTTATGAGACAAGCAAACATGGAGGGGCGCCTCAATGTGAGTTACAACAGAAATGATGGATGGTTTTTAAAATGCTATAAGGAAGAAATCTGGTGTTATTTCCACCGTGCTTTGGGGTTGCATTTCGACAGGAGAGACAGGAAAGCAGTCCTGAGATGTGGGGGGAAAAAAGATAATAGTTCTGCCCCACTGCGAAAGATTTGCAGCTAAAGTTAGCTCAACAAACTCACGGGGGCTTAATACACACATGTCATATTTCTGAAAAACTTTTTTTTTTTCATCTTCCCAGTTTTATTACTTTGCATTGAACTATTGCTTAAAATCCCTTTGAAGACGAGAGTAAAAATGCTTTTTGCTCTTTGTTGTTTGTGTAGGATAAAACTAAAACTGGTGTTATACCAGTTAAAGATGACCATATAATTTCTTACTGTTCTGTTCCTATTTATGTGTATTGCATAGACCAGGCCTACCTTGTTTTTATTTTTTCACTATCTGAGATTGAGATTGTTGTTTGCAAATACTAAACAATCCTTTTCACTGTTCACAGGTACGTTTTGAGGCGCATCAATAGAAACCCCCCTAAGGACAGATAGTCAATGTGCATAAACTGATGTTTGACTTGTAAAAACATTGTTTAATAAACTGGTGAATGTTCAGTCTGTTGTCCTTTACCTGTCCTCCACCTTCATTATTATCAAACTAACATATAAGAGAAATGGGGAGCTACTGATGTATATTCCTGGTTTGAAAAATAATTAAAAGTTTGCTGAAAGTAGCTGCAGACATTTTATTGTAACACAGATATAGAATGATCAGGAAAACCTGATTTTGTTTGGTGAAAGAAATGAAACATCTTGAAACATTTGCCTCAATTTATATTTAGCATTTTGTGCAGTTTCCTTACCATGTTTATCTGTATATATTGTACTACAATTAAATATATATATATACCCTTTATGGAAAGAAAGAACTGTTTACAGTTTGCAACACATTCATGAAGAAGTTGCTCTGGTCAGATGAGACCAAAAATTTTACTTTTGAACCTAAATGCAAAGACAAAAGTCTTAACACTGCATAAATGCCAAGATACACCTATTCTCAATCTGTGAAACACGATGGAGAAGCCGCCATACTGCTGTTGGAGTGTTGTTGATTTTTTTCTGTAGGTTCTGGGAAGCTGTTCAGAAATAATGGAAGGATGGATGGTACTTTAACCAGTCTTTGTCCTGACAAAATCTGGGCACTTAAGAAAGATGTAGTTAAAACTTTATTTATATAATACAGTTCAAGATGAAACAAAGTGCTTCAAAACAAATTTAAACGAAAGGAATGGTTTCCTTTCCTGCTTCCTGCTTTGAAGGAAGCAGGAAAGGAAACCTCAGAGTGAGGGAGTTCCAAAGCCTTGGGGGCACAGAAGACAAAAGAGAAAGAAAACCTGTTAGAGGATAGAAAAGAAAATTGCTAACACCTGGTGATGAGCCATTCATTTGATTTAAAAATATAAGCTCTGGATGACTGAATTTGGGAACCACTGTACATATGTTGGAATGGCCCAGTCAAAGTTCCCTTCAGTAGATTAGAATATGCATTCACATGAGTTTATCGGCTCAAAAGAACCTTTTGAAAAATAACCTTTAACCAGGTACTTTCATTAACCCCTAGTGCGTATTATCGATCTAATATATTCTAATCTCAAATGTATTTTCATTTCTCTAAGTGGAAAATCCTAATTACAGAATAAAAAAGCCTGGAAAGCATCAGTATATATAACGTGCTTCACTTAGTGAAAGAGTAACTGGCACAAAATAACTTTTAAATCATACTCTAATTTAATTATTCTATGTGAACTTTTTCAGTGTGTAGCTATGCTGCTGGATCCACACGTCGTTAGGTCATCATCTGAATGTACCGGAGGAGTGAGTTATCAGTCCCCGCCCCGGCACTTCGCTCAATCCAACCTGAAGACAGGGCGAGTCAGCGGCTACAAATATAACTGCTAACACAAGATGGCCGGTTTGCCTCGTAGGATTATAAAGGTACAGCTGACAACGAACAGTGTGTGTGCACGTATATAAGACACCGTGAGAGTTTTCTAGGAATCGCTCGCTTATTATTTGGGAAATAAATTAACACCATGTCGCTTGTAGCCTCTCGTTAGCATAGTTAGCCTCTGCCTTGCTAGCTGCCGAGCTAACTCGCTTCGCTGCAACTGTTTTGTTTGCCACTTCCGTTTACTCCATTCTCGTCTGCTTGTGCTGAACCTCGGAAGAGTTTTATTTGTTGTTTATTTCTTTTCTAATTAATCCCCTCTGACGAGCCAGTTATTGTAATTCGTCCCAGTGGCCATATGAATGAATTCGCTGTTCAAGCTAGGCTAGCTGTTGTAGCCCCTCTGGTTCCTACACATGCCTGGCGCTTTCTGTGAAACTCTGCCCTTGTGCGGTCCTGAAGTGTTGAAATTGCCTCAATTTGAGAAAATGCACCGGCGTTGCTTCTGTGCCATTGAACGAACCAAAATAAAATGGTGTATCGTGAGTCCAGTTGCTCTGCGGTTTCCTCCCTTCGCCGCACCGCAGCCTCTTTTTTTGGGACTGGCCCAGTGTTTTGCCGAAAAAAAAAAAACACTCCTGTCTTTTAAGACCCCCCTCCTTCACAGGAAGCGCATTTCAGTGTTCGTTATACGCATTCAAAATTGAACGAAAGTTGGCTATTCTCGCGTCTTTCTATAGTAAGCTTATCAAATGTATTAACAGAGAGCCTCATTAAAACCCACTTGCTTTAAGAATGTGTTTCAGTCAGCAAGGGTGCTCTTTTCGGTACAACACCGGCAGTGAGCGCGATCAGCCTTTTCCGCCACGCCGAGCCTCAGGTTTGGCAGGTTTTCTCTGCCTGATCCGTCAAGTTGACAAAGTAAAACCACTTCCAGGTTTCTGTTTTCTTGTCGTTCCGCATGTTCTTTCTTTCACCTTTACAACAGAGACGTTTGTTTGAGTCCGATATAATCAGTTTCCTCCCATCGGATGGTACTTAAGTCTGCACCTGCTTGGTCAGTCATAAAAATCTTTCCTTTGTTTTTTTTTGGTTTCTGAAATAATTAAACTGTATTTTTGGGTATCTAGAGTGGATTATGAAATTTGTAAAAAAAAAAAAAAAAAAAAAAAGGCTGCTTATTTATCAAAACTTTGCTGGCCAAATATAAGAAATAAAGTAATTTGCGCTTTTTTTTTCTTCTTCTTAAGAACACATCCTATTGCTAAGTGAAACCATCAAGTGTCTACATATTATTTTCCAGCCTCCACCCACTATTTCTGTGGTTTAACAGCAGCAACTCCTAATATTAATTTCAGTGTGATTTAATGAGTCTCTGTCTGCCCTTAACGTCACAGTTCTAGTCGCAAAGCCAAACGCTGCTGTGGGCACTTTTTGGTTTGCAGCCAATACAGATTAAACAAGACAAGAGAGCTGACTAACAGAAAATGGAGATGGATGAATGCAAGAATTTAAGAGAAGCACGCCTATTAGTAAAATTAGCTATCAGTTGGTGATTAGTCATGTTGTTTCCACGCCGATCTCCTGGAATGTAGCCTCGCAAGTATGCGGTTGAAGGCAGACTCTGTCGTATGTCGCCTACTTGAAAGAAACACTTTGCATGTTTATTTTTAATAAAAAGTCAACAAGCATGCACGCTGTCTTCCCGATCACACGCAGGAGACACAGCGGTTGATGGCAGAGCCCGTCCCGGGGATCACAGCTACGCCCGACGAGGGGAACGCACGCTACTTCCATGTGGTCATCGCGGGGCCTCAGGACTCTCCGTTCGAGGGAGGCACGTTTAAACTTGAACTATTTCTTCCAGAAGAGTACCCCATGGCAGCTCCCAAAGTGCGATTCATGACCAAAATCTATCACCCCAACGTGGACAAACTGGGAAGAATATGTTTAGACATTTTGAAAGGTGAGAAAGTCTCTCGTTTCCTTTTCCTTCAAATTAGCTCTAGGTTGTTGTTTTTTTTATATTATTATTATTATTTTTTTAACATTTCACTGCAATCTTAAACATTAAAATGTTTTTCATTTAGCTTTTGCTTTTAAAAAAAAAAATTAATTTCTACCTGACAGTCTAAAATTTAGTTTTTTTAATAATAGGCTATTTTGTGTTTAGTTGTCTGAAAGAATACCGACACGATGTGTGTTTGAACTTTTGAGACTAATGTCAACATTTACCCATAAAGCAGAAGCTTTAATTTAAGCAACAAATAAACCAGTTTAATTGGGAAGTGAAACTTTTTTTGAGAAACATTAATTCTATGTTATTTAAAACGGCATGGGGAGGTGTAAAATAATCATCACAGCCTTTCACCTGATGAGCTTTTACATTTTTGGAAATGGGTCTTAAAATGTACTTCAGTAGGATTTTATGAAGTTTATGGAATTTGAAATATGGGTTCAAAAAAACCTTTTTGTAAACAAATCTCATAAGTGTAGCATTTATTTATAGGATTGATTTCATCTGAATACAGAAGTCACTTAATTATCAGTCTACCTGTGTTTAATTGAATCTAAATTCAGCTTAGTTTTATTAGGATAATAATAAATAAACTTGTTTGATCTATTTTATCCAGCCTGTTTCATGAGAGCATCAATAAATATTAATATTTTTGAAAATATTACTATAATTTATTTGCATTTTATTGGGTGAATTGCACAACCTTATGTAACTGGTGTGCTGAAGTAGTTATAAGAGTTTTAATTGTTTTGGAGCAACATTTGTAAAGTTTTGAATGTAAATAGGTACATGTACTGCTGCAAAACATATATTTTAAAATATTGTAGCAGTGAATACCACAAACTTTCGCTCGGTGTCACCCACCCTGAGTTTATATTCCACCGCTGAACATTACTGTTGTGGGGAAACATTTTCTTCAGAAGAGATGACACTGATGGACGTTCCCAGAACTTTAACATAAACTGGATTTGTGCGTCTCAACACATTTATTAGGTTTTAAAAGTAACTAATTTTGAAAATCATACAATTCTTTAATTTTATATTTATGCACTATGTGTTGGTCTTTCACATAGAACTTAAGTAAAAGACGTTGCGTATTGTTGCTGCGTCTGTTTTGTATTGAAATGCATCATTTCGATTCGTTGCTTCTCCCTGCTATTGGAATAATTTCGCTCAGCTTCTGCTCTCCAGTGGATCCGTGTTGTTGTTGTTGTAATCGCCCGGATTCTGTCGGCCGTTTCTTTGTTTTGCATGTTTTGCATCGCTATCAATGGTTCTCTCTTTTGCATCTTTTCCACGCTTCCAACAGACAAGTGGTCTCCAGCTCTGCAGATCCGCACAGTGTTGCTATCTATCCAGGCATTATTAAGCGCTCCCAACCCAGACGACCCCCTGGCAAACGACGTCGCAGAGCAGTGGAAGAAAAACGAAAGCCATGCCATCGAGACAGGTCGGTGTAAGATTTATCTGTTTTGTTTCGATTCGATTCGATGTGAAAACAAGGGAATGAGAGCAGCCAAACCGCATTGCAGCTCCTTCAGGTTGTCGCCGGTTCGTAGTTGGAGGAATACTTTGACAGATGGCTGGAAATATTAGCTGAATTCCAGATCTTTGAAATTCCACCCACATCCGAAGCTCGGCGATAGTTTTACAGGCTGCAGAAGAATCACTAACCAGAGCTAACTCTGCCTGCGGCTTCGTAGGAGGGACAGCATTAACATAATCAGACGGCAAATACAGACAACAGACGGAGAGGTGAAAGAAATTCCTGAATCTTCCAGGGTGTGCCTGCATTTCTCCCACTAACACCGGCGCTAGGCTAACCTTGTTAGGATGAGCGAGTGTAGATGATGGATGGATGTTGTGAGGTGTTTGGAGGCAGAAGATGCAAATAGCCTGCAGCCACTTGACTATATTTACAGATGGATCCATCAGATGTTTTATTTTTAAGAATAAAAACGTGCTGCGTGTTTTACAGAGGCAGCCATTTTGAATGCAGCATAAAATGAAGAAATTATTCTCACTCATACCACAGTTGTTGTTTTTTTTTTTTTAAGTTAAACCTTAAAGTGCAGCAGTGTACATGCAGTTCAACAATGTGCTTATTGAGTCTTCTGGTGTCATTATTGTACAGAAAAAGCAAGTTTGCCTCTTTTTTTTTTCTTTTTTTTTTTACTGCAAAACACAAAAATAAAGCTGAAAATACATGGCTTTCTAAAATATGAATATAAAATAAAATGTAAATATTATGAGATTAAGCTTAAAAAAATAGATATAAATAGGTCTCAGTGCAGTCATGAGTCCAACCCCGTGAAGGAAAATGAACATGAAACGGCTTGTGTTTATTATGTGCTAGGAGGTTTTCTACAATATGACACATTCCTGTATTTTCGGAACAGGTTTTTGACAACTGTCAAAACGTTTTGGTTTCATTTAGATGATTGACGTGGCTGCACATTACCACAGCCAACGTGCTAATCAGTCGGATGTGCATCTGAAAGTTAAACAGCTGGAAACCTGCCAGAGAGACAACTTGTCTAACCTCATTTTAGATTGAGGATTTTATTTTAAGGAACTCCTGTTGGCAGAATCCTAGAAAGTGATTAGACAACTTCTGCCTGGGAAAACGTAAAAAAAAGGTCGGTATAAATTGCAAACCTTATCACAAATTCACAATATTCTTGTTACAGTGGTCTGCAAAAAAAAAAGTCAAACCTGACTATATAAACACTAGGCATTTATGCTCCTTATGTTTATGAATATATTTGGTCACATTTGTTTTAAATCGGCATGAAAAGGTTTGAGAAGTGAGATTATTTGGCAACTACAGTCTTACATAGGTATTTACAGAAAAGCTCTTGTAGTTGTCAAAAATATCATCTCATTAAACATTACAGGAGTGGTCATTGATGATGTCATCAGCAAAACCAAAACCGGAAAGTCCTTATCAGCGCATCTGTATTTTATTTTATAATAAAACCATAACGCAGCATTTTGTGCACAAATGTATCCGGAAAATACTCAATTTGCTTGCTCCTAACTTTTTAAAAAAATTTTTTATGGTGTTTTGACATTTATTATAGTTTATAACCACAGCTCTGCTCCGTCATCAGTTTCGCTTCCTTAAAAATGCCAGCGAACCACATCTGCGCTGTTAAACCTTACGATCTTATCTCGGAGGTTATTTTTACGAGCTCCAACAGAGGAGCTACCGAACGCCGGCTGAGCTGAACAGCAGGAGCGCAGATTAACTTCGCCCCGTTTCGAAGCGGAGTAAAACTGCGGCCCGTTCGAGATTAAATAGATTTTTATTCTCTCAGAAGAGCTTCACTTTATATTTAATTTGAAGTCGGAGTGTAGCAGTCCAGTCCCTGCTGAATCACAGAGAAAACAACTTTGCGGTCTCAAGTCTTTGTATGAATAATCCTCATTATTCTGAAGCACTTACAGATGATTCCGATCGGTTCAACAATCGTTTCACCACCTTGCTCGACATCACAAGCTTCCTGTTTCTCTCCCTTCCCTCCTCTCCCCTCCTGCAGCCCGAACATGGACCAGGCTCTACGCGAGCAACACTGAAGTATAGAGGAACCGAGAAGAGGCGTCTGAATGTGATCCACAAAATGTACTCCTCCTATACTGTCAACCTTTGAATTTAACGGACACATAGAAAAATAAAAAAAAATAAAAAAAGAAATAAGTCCAAATATATTTGAAAGAAATGATGAGAATTACTGCTGCAGACCCCTGGGTGACTTATTTTCCTCTCTTAAGACGCGTTAAGTGTGTGTTAGCCTTTTGTTTTTTTTTTTGTTTTTTCTGTGTTGCTATTTAAATGCATGGACAACCATCAACACCCTCCCCATGTCTTAAAGTACATGCAATATGTTGTCCTGAGCTGGTCACAGACTGGTACGTTTGCAAAACTATTCATTCATTAAAGGTTTTTTCTTTTAACAAACCCATCATTTGTCAACACATCTTCATGTCTTTTTTTTTTTTTATTTTTTGTTCAAGCAGCAGATGGAAAGTATTTGTTTCCCCTCTAAGAGTAGTGAAACGAGGGAATATGAATTTTATGTCCTAAAAAGCAAGAGGATTTTGAGGTTAATTAAAGATTTTAGTAAAAGTTGGTGAAACTAAACATATTAACACAAATAATTAAGTGTTCAAAATTCCTGCAGTAAATTGTTCTCTCACATTCTTTCAGCTAAGTGAGACAAATCGCTGTTCAATTCAGAATAGTTCACGTTATGCTTTACATATTTGCTAAATTTGTTTTATTCTGGAACATAAAACGTCTTCTGCATGCACGTTTATCATTTCAACCTCCATGCAATTACACGTTTCTGTGATCAAATCAGGTATTTGAACATCTGCAAAAGCTGGATAACGAAAGGAAGTCATTACAGAACCAGAGGCAACATTTCTTTTGTTTTCGTTTTGTGTCAGGAATATTTTGGACCCTTTGGGGAGGGTGAGCAGAGTACATTTACACGCTTAAAGTCATTTCTCAACACGTCCAGAATAATCTCAGTCGGTAAATAAGAGGAGGTGTAGAAGTGTTGAAGATGACTTTTGCTTTAGCCGCCTGTCCGTCTTTGATTTTAAGAACAATAAAGGCATTCATCAGACCCAAGCTGATCAGAGCAACACAAACTGGTTCATATGGGTGTTCGTTTTCTTTCTTTTGAGTCAGTCACGCTTATGTTCGAACTGTCTAATAATGTAATGATTATGCAAGTGCATTTACTTGACTCCAGAGGGGGGGGGGAAATAAGGTCAGTTTGGTGGCAGAAAGAAAGGTGATGTTACAAAATAAAACATTTCCTCAATTCCTGCAGGATTTTGTGTTGGATGGAAGAAAGCTGTCAGCATCTGGTGTGGGAGGCTGAATGATGATTTCTGTGGTCAGATTGTGTCTCAACAGACCATTGCTTCAATATCTGGGTTAGGACTTAACATGTTGTAAAATACATTTTTGTTGGGGTTGGGAGGAGGGTTATTGTCCTCTAGTTGTTGCTTAGATTTGTCATCCAGTTACTAACTGCTATGTTTTCTCTAGCTTAAACCCTAAAGGATGGCCATAAATCTTTTAATTTATTGTTTTCCGACAGGAGTTTATGGCAGGAAGTGGTTGGAGCAGCTAGATGGAAATAATTCGATATCAAACTGATAAACCAGCTCCCCATGTGTACTGAAAAAAAAAAAGAAGCAATTCTGTCGATGATTTGAGTACATTTGCTTACATGGCTCTTCAAACATGCTGTAAATAAACTGAGTTGAGTAAGTAAGAGGAGTCTCCTCTGGTTTTTTGTTTAGAAGGCGTGCGGCGTGAATCATTAGATTACACTTAAAGATTAGCGTCCCTCTGAAAAAGCCCCACAAAGAGTTGCACCTGAAATTATTCACCCCCATCGCAAATTTTTGCAAAACTCAGGTCATTTTCTGTAAAACATAATTACTAGTCTTATCAAACCTTAATGAGCCAGAGGCCTTTGTGGGCAAAAATTCCACAGGAGTGATAAAAGAGGCTGTGAATCATGTCTGCAGCAGGTCAGAACAAATGCTCGTGGTAAACATGCCGAGTAGTGTTCAGACTGCAGCGGTTGTTACAAGTTTAGTGTTTTGTCGAATCTACAGAAAATACTAAATCGTTCTGGGTTAATTTGTCAATGGTGTGTACATTTGACCTCATTTCCGCTGGAGTTCGGAGTCCATGTGGTGAAGTTGCTGGCCGATTATGTCCACAAGGGGGAGCTGTGAACGCATTTACGATTAGTTTCAAAGCGACCCCATGTTTTATGGTTCTAATGACCTTTAAACACGTTAAACTAAACCACATATTGTCTTCTTGATAACTAAAATAACAAAATTATTCCACATGCAAATAAATGCAGGCTGTGAATTCATCAAAATGAGTTGATGTATTCAAAAATAAACAGACTTAATCAATGTTAAGTTAGTCTTCAGAGTGATTCTGCCCCAGAAAATGCTGGTAAAACTAATTTCAAGAATAAAATATGTTGCTGTAGGTTGGACAAATAAAATGTGTGATTTGTTTATATTTTGTCATCCACAGACATCGGTGTGTTTTATCAAAATATAAGTTTAACCAAGACGAAATAAGGCTTAGCCCTGAAGCATAAAATAAAAAGATGCATGGCTTTTAACTTTTTTACAAATATCTGAAAATTCTGCCCATTTGAATTCAGATCTATTTACTATGATTCCTTTAAATAAAGACTAGTGCCATAACTTACCTCAGAGGTCACCTAATTAGTAAACGGAGTGTAATTTAATCTCATTATAATCTGGCTGTTTTGTGGCGACCCAATGTGGAACATTGGGAACGCAGCAGACAGGTCAGGAATGAAGTTGTGGAGAAGTTCAGAGCAACGTTACATTTTCAAACAATACTTCAAGCTGTGAACATTTAACAGAGCAGCTCGTCTTTTGAAGTGGAAAAAGTATGACAGCGCTGCAACAAAACACAGCTCTGGTGGAGGAGTCTGTGAACAGCACAAGCGTTGGACGTGAACTTCAAAACCCTAAACTCCATGGGAGAGTGCCAAGAAGAAGTCCAGAAGTCCAGCTTGTAGTTTGCCACAAGCCATGCTGGGGATGCAACAAACATGTGGAAGAATGTATTCTGGTCAGGTAAGACCACATTTTTTCCTTTTTACGTAATTTTACTGTTCATTTTCTCTGAACTCAGTTTCCAATAATATTATGACCACTAAAATATGAAGCAAATAACACTGATTTGAAATATATCAAGCTTTAAGCCAACCTTTTGCTATCGAGCAGCAAAATGGATATTTGTTGTAATTCTTATGGGCTATTTCTTCCTGTGACCACCAGGGGGCACTGCAGGCAGACAAAAACCCTCGAATCAATCACTGGTCTTCAAAAAGCATACAAACAAGGTGAGTTATTTAAATTGCCATTTATTCCTAAATTTAGACTTTTACACATGATCTGGTTAAAGTGAAGTATTTCTATTTTCGGAGTTTAAATCTATCCATTTGTGAAATGTGACTTTTCTGGTGACCAGTCCCCTGTTTAAAAGAAGCTCGGTGTTTTATGGTCATACTTTGGTTTATATGGCAACAATGAGTCATTGAGGTCCAGTCTTTCGGTGGAAGTGCAGGAAACGATTCTCCCGTCACTATCTGCAACAATCTGAGAAAACATTAACCAGCCTGTTAGGCCACTGCCTCGGAAAAGGGCTTTGTTGTTGCAGCTTTGTTGTTGCAGCGGTCAGCCACAGCTAAGCAAAGTGATATTTCCTACAGTTAGTCAGTCCCTGACGCACGACGACCTTAGATATATCTGGAAAACTATAAACGGAAAACATGTAATTACTGGCCACAAGTACATGTTTTTGTATTACAGGTTACGGGTCAATACAGATTCTGTCAACTGTGTTTTGATTGATTTTTTTTTTATTTTTTTTTTTAATCAAAACAGAAATGGGACAACTTCAAATGCCAGCATTTTGTTGAATTATTTTAATTCTAACTGAGTAAAGGTCACACAATGAAGCTGATCGACTTAGAAAAGAGAATTTTCCGTTAAATCCTATTATACCAAGAAAATACATCAAATTTAAAAATAATTTAATAGATAAAAGAGAAATTTCCTTGTGGGTTAGATCAGGGAGATTCAAAATATTAACCGGGAGGGAAAATATCCTAATTAAAAAGAAAAAAATTACAACAAACTACAAACATCTTTGGCTAAATACAAAGGATGAACAGGCACCAAACGGATACCGTTAAGTATGGTGGAATATCTGTGATGCTGTGGGCTTGTTCCACCTGAAAAGGTTCTGAAAACCTTAAAATTTAGAAACATAAAATCCCGTTGAAAACTTTGGAGAGGACACTTTGAACAACTTTGAACATTTTATTCAACGATTTTTACTAGATCTATTAAAGATGGAGGGTGGTTTAGGTGGGGCAAAAAAAAAAAAAAAGATTTAGGATTTTCAGCTTAGAGGGTTTCCATCAAAATGTACTTGTTACCAACTTTTTATACTGACATTATTAGGTTTGCACGTTTTTTCTGGTGTTTTTGTGAAGACCCGCCTCCGCAGATCCAGAGTGAGGATCCTAAACATAGGCCTTCTCCTCTGACACAGCGGATCGTCTCTCTGCTGACTGCAGGTAAAAACATTCCCGTCACAATCTGCCGCTGATGAACTGTCAGGTGACGCCGGATTTACTGGGCGTACCTGATGTAAACCCTCTGGTTGCTGGGGAATATGAGGGAGCTTCTCTGACCAGAGAGGATATCTGCTATCTGTTATAAAACCTAATGGTTTTATATAACCTTCAGTCCCCCCGCCCACTTTTTTCCCTGCTATCTTCTTTGATTTGCCCACTTTTTTTTTATCTCCTTCATCTTCCTTTTGTTTTTCGTCAGCACTCTTTTCCTAACTTTTCATTCCCTTTTCTCGTCCTCTTCCCTGTCCCACTGCAGATAAACCAGAGGGGCACTGCAGTCCGAACCGTCTCACCTCACCTCACCCTCTTCCCTCGTTACATAACCACCCTAATTATCCTCCCATGCGTAAAACCAAAATTCAGCTAGCCAAGAGGGAATCCCTTGTGGAGGCTGCAGCAGGTACCCCAAGCTCTCAATATTTGAGGAGATTTAGGGTTACACAAGACAGCTGCAGTGGGCTGTTACTGGAGGCAGTGATTTTTTTCAGTTAGTTTTGATCCATCCTTTCACTCTGCTGACCTGTTCCTTTGAAGTCTCCAAGTCTTTAACCTCTTGATGCTGCTGCTGCTGCTGCTGTATGTTTTTTTTTTTTTTGACTTGCGCATTAAAAAAAAAAAAAAACAGCTGCAGCACGCTTTAGTGTTTGAGGCATCCTGGTAAAATGCACAAAGGAGGTTCTATGCAAGTTAAAGCAGGCATCACGCACAAAAAAAACAAACCCAATCCTTACAAGTGAAAAACAAAACAGAAGAAATCACCGTTACTTCCTGGTATATTTAGCAAGAGTATATTTAGTAAGAGTAAAACCAAACAAGATCCGCATAAGAAAAAGAAAAGCCGTATGCATGCAACTTTGTGTTTGTGTGTGGAACGTAATAAGAGGGATTCCTCCTCCGCGCCTGAGTTTTTCATCAGTAGCAAGAACAGGCTGTCCTGATCCATCCTTCTACTTCGCTCTCTATATATAACAACACTGCAGACAAGGACACAAGAGCAAATTTATGTGTGTGCGCGTGTGTGTGTGTGTGTGTGTGCGCGCCTTTAAATTCTTGCCAAATCCCCTGGATGCTGTTGGACTTTAGCAGATAATTTCTACAAGTTCTCAGTACTTTGCTGCTATGATTAAATGACGGTTTGACCTTGTATGAATTTCCCCTGCTCAAACGTAAACAAACAAATCGCTTTGATGTTGAAGATGACTGATTTGAATACATTTTGCCAGGATCTGACGCTGTAAATCACATAAAGTATAATCGCGTACAGTAGAAGAACAGAAAGATGGATTTCGAATGTTTTAACAAATAAAAGCTTAAAAAGTGTGACCTCTATATGCATTCAGCCGTCTTTATGCGGCGCAACCTACTGCTTTCAGACGTCACCTGTGTGTTCTTGATGCTCGGTTTATTGACAGATGTTCTGTGCAGGAGGTTTTGTTAGAGAACATTAAAGAACAGACAGCATCATGCAGACCGATGAGGAACAAATTCACAGGCGTTGAACACAAAAGTTTCCTTCTTAACAGGTTATCAATTAAAAAGCCGGAATTACGTCTACTGTTTAGATAAAAGCATATACATGTGTCAGAATGGCCTAGTTAAAGTCCTACCCTAAATTCAGTTGAGAATCTGTTGGTCACATCACATAAGATGCCAATATAATATAATGAAGCCTGTGGTTAGAGTAAGTTATTGTGTTGTTTTTTCATTTTGCTTCCATGTTGTTTGTCACACATAATGGTGGATTCATGCTGTGCTGGAGTTTTTTTTTTTTTATGTCTTTAAAAGAGCTTGACGTCAGTTTACACCACATATTGAGTAATCCAGTTAGAGCATGGGTCTTGTCTCACACACACACACACACACACACGCACGCACACGCACCCACACCCCCACACACACACACACACACACACGCGCACACACAAAACACTGCAAACACACAGCCAGCGGTCCGGCAGTCGTCTTGTGATGCCGTGTTTAATGTAAATAATTAACAGCCTCCTTTCAGTGTCTCTGACCGGGAGCCACGATAACCACCCGATGCGTAAACAAACCCACCACGACTCTGTGTTACTGCTTCTGAGGGAGTCGTGCTGACAGTGCTGATCGGCAGCCTGTCCAGCAGCGAGTCGCCGTTTTGTGCCGATTAGTTTCCATGGAAAGTTTGAGGTTTGAACGGGATAACGACTACGGAGGCACAAAGCCGAAGTTGTCGATTTCCAGAGCAAATTCCATCTTTTCTGATCGGTACCTCCCTCTAATCTCTGATTGGATTATTAAAACAAACTTCACTCTGACTGCATGTTATCAAGTGCTAGTCATGCTGATGTGTCCCAGACAGGTCGACACATGAACTTTGATGCTTCACATGAAGCGATAAGTTGATGAGTGGGGGGAATGTGGAAATGATCATTAAAAATGACAATTTAATCATTCTGCAATCGTGCCAAGTTTAATTTATGATGCTCTTGTTCTGTAATTAATTAATTCAATCAAAAGGCTTTTGCTGGCTGCAGCTAAATTGTTTCTGAATCTGTGTCAGAGATGTGGAAGGTCCAAAGGAAGGACGTAGAAATGTCTGAGTAGAGTTGCATCGTATCTTAGCTTGCTCTCCTCCCAAGTGTTTTGAGGATAAAGTGTTCACAAGATGTGTTGGAGTTGAAGCTATTTACCCCCTTAACAAATTGTTCCTTTAAAAAAAGTATTTCAAATCATCAAACTGGTTTTAAAAACAGACACACATAACCTGAGTTAATAGAAGAGACATTTACAAATGAGGATTTCAAAAAAATTGCCCCTAAACCTAATGACCGGTAGAATCACATCTGCCATCAACAGTTTACTATAACTGCAGTCTTCACATTTTCTGTTGGGAAATTTTAGATCAATCTTAATTCAGACACAATAGAGGCTTTCCAAGCAGCACCAAAATCAGATTTAAGTCCAGACTTTTACTAGACCGTTCCAATTTTTTTATTTTTTTTTGTACTGGGTTGTTTATACCCAAATGTGCCTGTGCTTAAAGTAAAGATGGCAAAGCAGTCCCATACAGTCACACCCTCACCAGCATGCCTGACTGTAGGCATGAAACTCTGTTTAAAAATATTCCAGTTCTGGTTCTTCAGTTCACATTTCTTGGGTATCATCAAGATTGTTTTTGGTAAATGTGAGGCAAGTCTTTGTGTTCCTTTGGTCAGAAGTGATTTTTTTTTTTTTTTGCCTACTTCATGCTGCCAGACAGGTTCTGTTTAGTGGATCCAACTATATTTTCACATAGATACAGGAGAGTTTGGACAGCTTTCAACCCTTGGTGAATAATATCACAGTTTGAAAATTGCCACTTATGATTGTGCTGAGTTGACATTTGTGTGACGATCTGAAAAACAGAAGAAAAATATTCATTTTTCACAGCGCCACATATGCCTTGGTGACGCAAGACGTAAAAAGAACTACAAAATGCCTTCTGGTTGTTGCTAGGAGGACTTTGACCTTGACCATCTTGGCAAACACTCATAAATCTCCAACTTTACTTGTGCTTTCAAACACAACAGTTCTTATAACAAAAAAGTACTGAGCAGAAAAACAGTTGCAATGTAGGTGTCAACAAGCACAAAGAAAATGAGTCAGGATTTCTTTTCACAGGAAGATGATGTTACTTGAGTTGCAGAAGTAGAGTCTCCTCCGGTCCTCCTCCGTCATCCCCCCCCCCGCCCCCCCCGTCCTCCCTCCCTTCATCTTTTTGTCTGTCTGTATTCAGGTCACTGTTTCTTGCATAACGACTCATTCATAAAACAGCACCACACCTCAGGGAAGGGACGTGGAAAAGAGACTCCAGACGTTTAGAAAATGTCTACGCAAGGAGAATTTTTGCTGCAGCATAAATAGTCGTCATGCCATTCCAGGAGGCAACTCGTGCTGCAGCTGTCAAGAAACGAAAATCTAGACAGCTTAGAAGAGGTGTGGCACTTCATTTGAAAAAAAAGAAAAAAAACCCCACAATGCTATTCTGTTTTGGGTTGAGAAAATGTTTCATAAATACTGTCGCTACAACATTACTGAGCAGTTTCTGGCTTACACGCCAAAATTTATTCCAATAACTGATCACATAAAACATAACGAAAGAGACAGACTTGCTAATTCAGTCCTGCATATATTACAATACGAATTCAGCTCATGATAAAATGTTACTTATTAAAACGTTTGCTATTGAATCTGAAGCAATTGCATTGAGTCACTGACCTCGTAGCGATCTCTCCTATTGGGCCAGTTTACAGTAACCACTCCCTTTTAACAAGGAGACATTTCAACAGAACCAGGTTCAATATGCACGGCCATCTGTAATAAATGGCTGCAGGGTTAAGAGGACAGGAAGGAGACGCAAAACAAAAACACAGAGCAAGTGGTACCTTCGATGGGAAAGAAAAGCAGAAAGCACAGAAATACAGTGACAGCAACAGCTACGTCAATAACTCTAAAAAAGAAAAACACACAGCTAAGATCAGATGCATGACATCGAGCGTCTTTTCCAAGAGAATATAAAACTAATGGCAGCAAAAGTACTGTTAAGGCCTCAGTCCAGTAAGAAGACGATGCTAAACACTGAAGCACTGAACCAGGGGTACTTTCAATAACAAAACCAAACATCCATTCAAGAAAGAAAGCTAAACACAAAGGCATTACTTTAAGGGGATTTTCTTTAAGTGAAAAACTACAATTATCGATCGTCTGAGGCTTTCTGTCATCAAATGTTATGTTATTTACACTTTGATCAATAACTTTGTTACTGTTGTAGATATGCACACTTGGTTTATCACATTAGAACCTGATGCAGTTCAGTGGTCGTGTTGTCATGACGGAGACAGTTTTGACCAAACCGTGTTTCATATTTGACTGAACGTTAAATTATTTAAGTGGAGAGTTTTTGGAGAAAAATATCATAATTTCTGTCCATAGATTGAATCTAAAAACTAAAATATGTTTCTCTACAAAGCTGTTCTAACCTTTAAAACGAATAATTTGATCGATTCTGATAGAATGATTTTGGTTGTGTCGCACCACAGTTTGGTCTGAGACCAAACAGAAACGTGGAAGAGTCTAAATCAAGTTTTTTTCCATCTATGAAAACCAGCAGCATTAATGGGAATAAATGATGCTGTATGTCTCAAAGGTCAACATGTTTACACTCATCATTTATGTATGATATGGGATTGATATACTTCCCAATGCATACGCACGCATACACACTAGTAAATCTGTTGCTTTTTCTTCTTCGGCAGCATTTTTTTTGTATTCAACCTTTAGTTGTCAGCCACGTTCACGGACTGGTGCCGTTGTTGGGCGACTCTGCTGGACACCAGACAATATGACCAGCCCAAGTCGCCGTCTTGCCTTTCGATAGCACTCAGTAAAGCCTGTTATGGCAGCTCGGCCTGGTTTGCACCCATTAGGGATGTGCGGGAGATACAGCAGATGTTAATGTTTGATCGAGCGAAAAGCAAGTTGCCGGAGGGATTTCACCTGAACTGCGAGCTGCTGGTTCTGTTTTCCCGCCTTTGCACCTGTGAGGGCAAAACAAGGCCTGTCATGTCACTCATTACTGCGACTAATTTTAGCTAAGAGTTTGTTGGCACATCATGACGTTCCAGAGCTTGATTCTAGGTTTTTGTGTGCGTGTCACCAGAAGACCTTTATTTGCACTCAACACATGTTACTTGTTTTTTGGGGGGTTTTTTTCCAACTATTTACTGACGAGATGTGTTTAAGGTATCCTCGCCTATTCGGTTGGAAAGCCCTGAACTTTAACTCTCTTTTTTTAAAGTCTGTTGACCTTTGACACTTTAAACTGAGAGTACGAGCTCGTTGTGGAAATGTATTTTTGCTTGACATCAGTATCCATAACTGAATGCGAAAAAAAACCAAAAAAACAATATGGTGAAAAGTAAGGTGCAGAGCTTAATGAGATTGGACCTAATGCTTGGAAAAGTAAAGCAGGTTAGAAAGCATTGAAAACACTGCTTTTCTTCAAATGCTTTCATTTATTTGGACGTTAAATGAAGATGCATGAAAGCTTACAGATCCTAATGTGTGACAAATATTTTTGCCCACATGGTCGAGCAGGTTTACTGGGTTTTCAATTGAGATTACGACAATACTTGTATTCTAAGAGCAGAAAAACAAAAAATATAATTTTAGAAAAAACGTGACACAATGCAATAAATATTTCAGCAACACTGGAGACCAAAGATGTTTCTTTAATTGTCATTGTTAAGCGTTTTATTCCTTTGATGTTACCCAGGATTTACTTTATTATTTAAAAACCTCGAGCTAGATGGTCTTAAAGGAAACCATGGAGAATCTCAATTAAAAGACCTGTGTGTCATCATCGCTGCTGTGTGGGTTTGTTTCAGACAACTTTCCCACACCCGATCACACTGTCTGGCTTTGTTAATGCTCCTTAAATCTCAACCTTCCCATGATTACACAGTGCCAGTGTTTTTGTTCTCAGACAGACAAAGGCATCATTTTATCAGCAGCTGACAATGGCATTACACAGTTCTTCTTTCCCCAAAAAAGCTTTATTTACAAGATGTCGTATATTCGTTTATTTTTTTTATATAGATAGGACTCCTAATTAAGCTAATCTGCTGTCCAGAAACAAAACACCTGATCTGTTCACTCTGAGAAATTCATCTCCAGTAATGTTTCTTCCCACTGAGCCAGGATTTTCCACAGCTATCATTATGATAGATCTCAGTATGTGGCAACAAGTGGCCAATGTGCCCATCAAACCTCACAAACACGTTATTACCAGTGATCCATCACCAGCAGCTTCACATCTTTTGAATCTCAACATACAGTGCCATGCTAACACGTTAGTGCCCTTTAAGCTTTCTGCCATGTTGTCACATCATAACCACACATTGCAGAGTGTTGTGCAAGGATTTTATGCAATAAATCAAACCAAAAGGGGATACATGCTTTTTAAAGCAGCCCTCTTTTACCCTCACACCACTTAATAAACCCCCAGAGGATCTCCAGAAGGTGGTGGAGACCAAAAAGTAGCTTACAGGAAGGAATGTTTGGTAATTCATCAGTTGTCAGAAATGGTGGGACGCTCTCGACTCTCGGCTGCTGGCTTAGGGGAAAAAACACCTTTACTCAAGTCATAAACCATTTAAAAGAAGACGCACCGACTGTGTCCAATATCTGACGAGTCAGGTCTATTTCGGCAGCCTTGACAAGCCATCAGAAGTTCACTTTGTCACCGGCTGAGTTTCACACTCCTCCGAGAACATTCGTCCAGTTTCCCAATGCCCCCCCTGCCCAACTTTGGTTGTAATTGAAAATTTGTGAAGAAGGATGAGTTTGCAAACCAAAGTGTTGATGAGAGCAGAGATCAGATTTATATTTAAAGCTTGTCCAACATCCAAGAACTCAGAGTTAGGAGGTGTTAAATTATTTAGAGTAATTTATATCGGGGGGGGAGAGGGAGAACATCTAGGAGCCGCGGCTGTGATTTCTGCTTTATGATGCCCTCACATGGCTCCTGTTCGGTGATGAGGTCAAAGAAGAGACTTATGGCTCAGCTAATCAGCTCAGGATTTTACTACTCAGAGTTGGCTACCAACGCCCGAGTAGATCACGGGCAACCGAACAAGGAGATTAGACTCTTAAGTGTGGGAGCTCGAACATCTGTGTGTGTGTTTTGTGCTCCTTGTGCGGAGGGGTCTGTGATGTTTGACATTTGTCAGACAGCAGACGTTGTCTGACGGCAGTGACAAAGTCGAAGCTGACGTTCACCCCCCTCCATCTGTCGAAACAGCTTGAGGAAACCAAACCCTCCACCCCTCCTTCCCCCCCTCCGTCATACCTCGGTTAAAAGAGGAACTCCTTGCTGCTCTCCTTTGCCATGAGGGAAGAAGGTGATAAGCTGATTTAAGTATATGATGACAGCTTTATTTTCCTCGCAGGCGGATGTTTATCAGATTATGCCATCTGTTGTTATATTTGCGGATAGGATTGAGTTCAGCAGGTTAAATTCTAATTTTAGTCTCTGACGGCGCGTGTATTATAAATCACATTGCAATGTTTATACAGCATTATTCTAAATTCCCCCTCTCGATGGTAACGTTTTTCATGAAATCTCCCTCACGTCACAGTACAAAACGAGCTGTCAGTACGCTTTTAGCGGTTACATCAGCGTGGAAGCAATATGTAGTCAGATCTCTCAGCAGAACTTTATTTTGTTGTTGTTTTCGCATCCATGTTTTGTGTGTACAAGTGAACTAAAAGGGGATTTTATTTTAGTCATGAAGAGTTGGTTCTATGACACCTTGAGCGGTTGAGCTCATCAGCCAGTTCTGCAATCCCAAAATCAAGTCCGCTGATTTTCAGTAAGTGTGGTTTTAGTGTAAGAGATTCCTGGACAAGGCCTGGACGCTTTATTGCTCAAAACCTTAAAACACATGCTTCATTCAGGCAGAAACTTTTCGAGAAATCCAACCTTTACTTTGAGTACATTTATTTAGTGGCAAAAAAGTAACAAATCTTGTGTTGATTTGGTAATATGCTTTCACCACCTATGGTGGTGAAAATCCAAATGATGAATTATTTTTATTTTTCTGGGAGAATCAGCCAGATTTTCATTTAAACTGACCTCAATTTAATTTGATTCTTTGAATAATTTTCAGCTACATTTAGCTTCAAGAAAGATCAAATTTCTCTTGGTTGCTAATCATGTCCCTTGGTTATGTAAAGGAGCCTACATTGATTTGACCTTATTAATTACCATGTTTTCATCACTCAAAGATAATCTGCCAGTGAAGGAGGGTGCTGCAGAACTGTGCGAAAGATTTGCCCTCGATTTTTATTGTGCCGTCGGCACACGAGCACAAACGCTTTACAATTTGATTAACTGCCCCGGTAACAAATGAGATCTGGCTAACAACGTCAGCTGATAAGTTATAGCTTCTCACTGTGCATTAGCAGTTTTTTTTTTTTTTTAAACTCCACCTGTTTATAGTGTAACATTTTATGAGTTTGACTTTAAATGCAGTGGGAGTGGTGCTGATTCACATTGACAAAAAAACAGTTTTGCAACAGAGAGCCACAGTTTTTTTTCTTTTACAAATGTCGTAGAACGTTGGACAGTGAGCTTAAATGATTGAGCAAGCACTTCTTCCCCTTTTTGGATTCGTCTGCTTTAGTTAAAAAGAACAACACATCATTAAAAGGTCAAAAAGTGATCAAAGTAATGACATGGAAAACAATGGAAAGAGGGAGTCACTGATTTGTTTCCCAATACATCAGACTGAGTGGAAAGCACCCGATGTGGTGCATGCTTAGTCAAAAGTTTTAACCAAATAATCAACTTGATGGCTTTACACGTAAGTGACCATGTATGAAAATGTAATTTAAATCATGTGAAGCAAACACAAAGCCCCAGATTGTTGCGTTGGTGTGCACGATTATGAAAAAGTAGAACCTGAAAAGTGGAACTTGCAGAAGTGACATGATGAAACTGCAGTAAAACAGACATAGCCGGGTGATTGGTAATAAATAAATGAGGCTGGACTTTAAGTGGAGGTTTGGTAGATTCCTGGAATAACTTTCCAGGAATCCTTAATCATCTGAACCGATCAAAAGGTTTGATTGGCTATTTTTTGCAGATGCTTTGCAAATTTGGAAATCCAGGGCTGGAAAATCCAGGACTGAGCATTATATATGATTCGATCAAGCCACAGCCAGACTTCTACCAATATAAGGATTTGTTTTTGCAAAAGCCAAAGTTCAGTTGTTATTCCTCCTTCCTGCAGCTCAACCATCCAAGCTAAAGCTGCTGTTGGGGAATATTTATTTATGCACAGTCATCTAAATTATCCAAACACAGAAGTGATAGCTTTTGTAGACTTTACTTTATAAATCACTTGTTTAGGAAAAAAAAAATCAATTGGTAAAAAAAAAATATATATATATATATATGTTTTCTCCCCCTCTTTGATATTTTTTTAATTACTTAATCTCATAACATCTAAATAAGTTATTTAAGATGTTTTCTAAGTATCCTAGCTGTGGTTTGGTTCATCATAAAGCCGTCAGTTTCATAAATACTGATCTATTTTTGTTTTACGAGGTTTGCTTCTCACTGACATCAACAGGAGCACTCTGTTTTATATAACAATTTTGCAGGGGCTGATTATGTTCCATATGCTGCAATTATGCAGCATATGGAACGTAACCAGACAAGCAAAAAAATATTTTAAACCAGAATGTTACAAAAGTAACAATACCCCTTGAAATTCTTCACATTTTTTTATGTTACCACCAATCAAGTCAGTGTAATTTGTTTGGATTTTTTTTTGCATTGGACCAACAAAAAGTGAAGTGAACTGTGAAGCAAAAGTTTTTACTATTAAAACATCCCTAACTGTGTTTTTATTCATCCCCTTTTACTTTCTGTAGTAAACATTGTTTATACATCCATGCTGGAACAATATAACAGATCATTTACACACCGAAAGTAGAATGTAAATAATCCTGAGCGACATCAGCTTTTAATGAGATATACAAAAACGATAAAAAGTCCTAAATGCATCTTAAGATCTTTTCGTCCCCATCGGGGACTGCACACACCGTCAGCCACAGGTCATCATGTGAACTGCTCCTGCTGCACCGCTAGAACATGTCAGCATTGTTTTGAGCAGCAGCGTAGCTCCGCCCACTGACAGGCGCTCAGCCAATGAGCTCCTCGCCTCCTCAGAACCGCTGCATGTATGGATCCAGAGGAGGGCTAAGGAGGTGTAGTCTTCATAAGATCTGGCCCTGTGGGAACTTACACATTTACCGCTGGCTGGAGCTCATTGAGCTTTATCTATTTTGTCTGGAGTAGTGTTTTTCTTTTTCTTTTTGGAGGCAAGCTGAATCACAGGGTTGTACGACTGGGACATCTCTTACATATACCTCGTCACCCAGCTGATGACAGATAATCTTGGATGCAAAGGCAAGCGGCGATGCGTCGGCACCGCTGTTAACCCTCTGGACACGAACTGAGCTGAAGCTTGTTTTTTTTTTTTTTTTTTTTTTTTTTTTTTTGCTGGTTTCTATCTTCAAGGAGGGCAGAGGAAATCTGGATTCCACAATAATGAAGCTGAAACCGAACCAGACCAGGACGTACGACGGAGAGGGTTTCAAGAAAAGAGCGGCTTGTCTGTGCTTCAAGAATGAACGGGAGGAGGAGGTATGAGACCCCGCAGTGTACTAATTTATTACATTTTCAGCGGGTGAGTTGTGAATCTTTGGCCTGGCTGCTGCTCGCCATTGAGTGTGCGCGGGTGTGGGGCGGTCACAGATAAAACTAGCCACATTCGTTTATTCTGCACGTTGGCGTTAATTTCTGGTTTCACTTTTGCGGTATTTGTATCCGTTTGTGTTCCGTAACGCCTCGACTTGAGCTTGCTCTGTTGCCACCGCTGCTGATGCGCCCGGGGCCAGCCAGTTTGGGCTAGTTTGAGGAGTACGACGTAGAGAAAAGGCGCCGACGTCAAGTCTTGTATTTAAACAACTGAACAAATGACCGACTCTTGCAAAATAAAATCCCCACGTTGAAGTGAACTTTTGAAAGTACGCTATTGCAACCAAAAAGCTTTTATTTTGAAGGTTAACAATTGACACATCCTGCTAGCTGTCTGCTAGCTTGAGTGAAGTAAAGGACCGCGAGGGCGAGGCTTTCGGTGTTTTAAAGCAGTTTATCGTCCCGCATTTAGTTAGGGGACAAGGATATGAGCCATTAATCTTTTTTCTAAATCTAGAAATCAAATATAGCTTCATACAATAACTCTCAAGTGGCGTCAGCATATATGGCGGAGAGGTAGTCATTCATGAAAGCCGCTGCATCCCGCCGGCCTTCAGCAACCAGCTGCGTAACAGGCATGTTCACAAGTCCTTAAAGGGACAGTAACATATAAAAACAGGCATTACAGTAATATTCTCTCTAAAATAAACCAATAAAAATGTAAAAAACAATGTTTATTTTGGATAATAAAATAAGCATAGATGGATTTCTTGCTTATGAAAGCTTTTTGGCATTGGGAAGTTACAGACATTATTCTTGTTTTGATAAATCTTTAAGATATTAAAGTTGAACTGATCTAATCTGGCTCTAATCAAAAAAGCAGTGAAATAATCTTTTACTAGACTACCATGTTGGAAGTCAACTTCAATAACGTTGTTTGTTTCATGATATGTGGAATATACAGATAATTAAAACAAGCTTGCTAAATATTTTATTATGTGGTGTCAGGAGTGTTATTAAATATACCAGAATAGTGATGAGTGTTTTGTCTGACATGGTAGTAAATATTAAAAAGACAAAATGCACCCACCTCAAAGTGATAAAGGATTACTTTCAATGGGGTTAAACATGTTTCTAAGAGATTGCACAGAAAAACAACAAAAATCAAGACAAGTTTTTGACATGCATGACTATTTTTTTTTATAAAGAAGAAAAGCAACACAACTTAAATTAACTGTACACAACTAAAATACTGTTTGTCTCCTGTGTGTTTTGTTTTTGGTAACCCTGAGATTCGCATTCATAACTTGTTCTTCAAATTTGTCAGTCATATTCACGTCCATATGTCAAACCCATATCCTGCATATTCCGGTTGGTGTAATTTTAGCTCTCTCTGACCATGGCATAAACAAAGTTTTACACCTTGTGCAGTTACTAACGTCTGCAGAGGGGCGGCCACTGCCTGGACGTTCCAGTGTTTGGCTTTACAACACTGCCAGCTTCTGTGTAACCACACATGCTCACACCCTGCATCTCTGCTTGGATCTGCAAGTGTGAATATAAGGTTGAAATTTCTTGGATAAATCAGCCAAGACATCTGGATACAGTATGTGTTTGTGTATTCACGGAACACCTTTAGACTTGCTGCAACACCTTCTATATGCGCTCCCACCTAGCTTTTCTTAGAACACACAAAGTGCCTTGTTTTCATCGTTTTCTCCAAATTTCCTGAACAATGTTTACCTGGCAGAAACTTCAGAGAATACTTGTTACAACACAAGCACTTCTCAGAAATGTTGGGTTTGATTGCAACCGAGCTTTGCGTCTGATATCTGGTTCCCTTAAACTCACGACGTAATCAATTCTTCTCAGACACATGACACCTGCTGTTGTTTAATTGGAGCTGCGCACGCCGTCAGGTAGTTTTTGTTATGGAGAGGAAAAGGAGAAAGTGGAGCCCCTAGGTCACGATACCCTGTGACAGCAAGTGAGCAAACCAATAACAAGTTGGACAATGCAGAAGGACAGCAGTGACAGCTTAATTGCATGGAGCCTCTGTTATTATTTTATGTTGTAAATACCCAGTGTTGGGTGAAAGAAAGCCTTTTTACTATTTCAGGGTTTCCCCCAGTGTATTATAAGCCTGGCGGGCCACCAGGCTTTTCTTGTGCCCCCACCAGGCTAAGCATTGCTTATTTATTTAAGTCTTTTTTAAAATGTTTGCATTTTTTAAAGATTTTATAGTTGGTGTTCAGGTGTTAATCTTCCAATCTTTCATGATGATCAAGTGATATTTTCAAACTTCCTGTCAACTTTAAACATTTATTAACTTAAAAACTTGACAGGCCGTGTTTTTGAATGACTGCTCTAGCATCCAACCACCGGGCCTAGCAAGTTTTCTGAGGAGAAGGAAACCTTGCTATTTGTTTTATACTGTCCATTTTTAGAAAACTAAGTTAATGTTTTCTGGGGTTTTCCAAATAGACGATGCAAGCTATGTGTCGGTCTGCAGATGACTAACATGTAAAGTGATATTCATGAAATGTTCTCAGTTAAACTCACAATAAGGTGCCCTGTGTGTCTTTATAGGACTTGTCAGTAGCAGCCTTGTGCAAAACAAAAAACCCCAATGAGAAGGAATGTCCATTTATTGTTGTCACCATAAGTTCCAATTAATGTTTAAAACCTCCCAAAACTGTCCATAATGTTGGGATTCGGTAGCAAAATCCTCAGAATGGAGAGCTGTTCAGTGACCAGAGAAAAAAAATTATACTTTTCAGTTTCAAACCGCTTGATCACTGGTCTCTGCTTTTTGGAAACTCATCTGATTGCAGTCGCCAGCAGTTTTTCTTTTTTCTTTTTTTTTTTTTTTGCAGCATTTTAAAAGGCTGTTGCTGTGTGTTTAATCTCATCAGTGAACAGTAAATGGTATCTGTCCCAATTTAAGGTTGAATGTAACTCCTACATTCCTGCATTTAAAATGATATAATTACAGCTTTTCTTTGAAATAACAGAGTTTTATCTTGGTAAACTGAAGGTAATCATTCAACAGATGGATGTCTAACCCTTATTATGACAACCAGATTACAGCCTAGAGGGTGAATGCTGCAGCAGGTTGTTAATAAGGCCATCCTGGGACAATTAAAAGGACCTAATCAGCGTTTCCTCCCACATTTAATGTAACCTGAAACATTTATTATGTGCATTAGTGGCTTTTCTCCCATTTTAGCAGCTCCAATTTTGCACTTCCCATCAGTCCCTCCTCTTGGAGCCGTGCCTGCTCTGGCATTCAGAGCATCCTTTAGTTGACAGCTACCAGGCGTGCCTCTTTAGGGAGAAGCAGGACGTGTTTATGTCCGCCTGAGTATTCGTGCCGGTTGTCCGTTTTTGGCGCTGTCATCGCCTGGGTTTATTCATATATTCAGCTATTCTCTTACTCTAAAGCCCCACGCAGGATTTAAATCGCATTCAGATTATGTGGCTCGTCAGCGTTTTGATGAAATGTCGTCATTCGACACCGCAGTAGCGCTTCCTCTGAGGGTTTTCCTTCATCTTTATCCTCTTTATGAAGGCATGTGGAGCCCCGGTAAGGTTTCAGCTGTCAGCTGACTGTTGACCCTGCTCTCATCATGATGCGAGTTATTTTGTTTTTGCACTTGGGCCCACTTTAAACCGCTGCCTGCGTAGTGTGAGCCACTGCTGCCTGGGAACAGCAGTGGCTCACACTTAGAGAAAGATAAATTCATTCTCTGGTAAAATAGTTTTGCTGCATGGTAATTTATTTAAATGCACATTCACATAAAAAAAAAAAAAAAAAGTCTGAATAAATCCCGTGCTGCTGACCGATCCGACTCCCTCTCTGGTGACAACGAAAAGATAAAAATGGAGCAAGCAGAGCAGAAATCTCTCTTGTCCCCGCTGCCACCGGAAGCCGTCCGGCTTTTGTTTTGTGTACATCCCCGCTGTCGGCTTGGAGCACGTCCCCTTTAAGCCCCACTGGCTGCAGGTCAGCAGACTAACACTGTTGGACAGATAGGAATGAAGGAAAAAAAAATAATAATTTAATCTTGACACAACTAAGCCAATAAAGAACCTGAAGATTCAGTAATGAAAAAGAAGCTCTAGGCTCCTGAGGGGATGTTTAGGCAATCTGGGAAAGAATAGAAAATGACTGACTCTTTATGTCCTGGTAAATAATGAAAACTGTCTCCTGTCATATAAACTTAAGTCAGCACTTTATAAAAGGACCCTTCCACATTTGATCCCTTTACAACTTCTTACTTTTTGGGATTTTATGTCTGGGAAACAAAACAGGGGGATGGTTGTGAAGCAGGGAGAACATTAATGTCTTTGTTTTTTAACAAATAAAAACCGGAAAAGCATGGAGTGCGTTTCGGTTCAAGCCCTCCATCTGGAGGAGCTGAAGAAACCAGGTGGAGGAAACTGACAATAGGACAAGCATTAGTCGTAGAAGTCAGAGAGAACAAAGCTATTGTTGAAGGCGAACCCGTTTGTAGCTTACAGCAAGCTCTGGATGAGATCCAGAATCATATCCTTGTTAGATGAGACCAAAACTGTAGTTTTCGTCCAACTTGCAAACGGGCATTTGTAGTAGAAAACTGCAAATACCTGTAGAAACCGCCGTGAAACATGGAGGTGGCAGCATCATGCTGTTAGGATGTTTAAGAAACGGTGACCCTGGAAGGAAATGTGTCGCAGAATGGGGAAAAAACAACAACAACAACAACAACAAAAAACAGACTAGAGACTGTGGTAGTGTAGCAAGCTTAACATGTAGGACGGCTTTGATCAAAGTTTAAAATGCTTCTGGATTTGTGGTTGTAATGTGGCAAAATGTTAACTTTGCAAGGCTCTGTATCTCACTCAACCGTATGTTGTCCATCTGTTTGCCTATCATTTATACATTTGTCCTTCTTTAAGTTTGTTTTGTGCACGTTTTATTTTCAAAGATTAGCCTTGATGAAAACATCTGTATAAATGAATTGAGAGCATTTGAGTTTAAGCTTTAAAAACCAGCCTGAGACCTGCTGAAAGTGTGCTTAACCCCGGACGTAAACTTCACGAGTTTGGACGTGAAGTTTACGTTTGCACCTTACACTTCTCACCTGCCCGAGAAGACGTCATCTCCTGCCGTCGGCGGAAAACCATTTCTTCCTTTAGCGTGTCCTCTAACGTAAATTAGAGAAGAGTTGCACCTGTACCACAGCTTTTATTTTTTTTTTTTAAACCCACTCCTCTGCTTCACCCTAACCTCTGACCTGCTTCTCGTGACACCGAAGCCGGTGTCAGAGTTTTGGGCTTTTTGCTGCACGTGCGGGAGGCAGCTTACGGTTGCGTTTTGGCCTCTTGGCCTCGATTCAACCCCTGAGAGGAGCCTCATCCAGGGGCCTCCTGTGACTGCTGCCACAATCCCATTAGAGAATGTAAGGAAAGCCATGCGAAAGCCCCGTCTGGATTAAGTGACAGCCTGACTCCTGCGGCAGATTACTGCCGATCAGCTGCTCGGTGGAGGTGGACTTCACCATCTGTTGCTCAAGCTGTCTGATGCACGTTTCCATCATTGACATACATTTACGCTCACTGATGTGAACTATATCTTATTAAGAGTTGATCCAACTTGAAGAGCTTCGTCTTCTTGAAACTTCTACATTTCTTTTTCCCAACCCAGAAGAAACCCCCTTTTTTTTTCTTTTTTTTTTTTTTTTTTTTTTTAGTTAATATAGCTTCTAGCGATGTCAGGTGTTGATATTTTGCCACCCAAGCCCCCTGTGGAAACATCCACTGTGTTAATGATGGAGCAAATGTGACTATGTTGACATCAGATTCTCTTATGTCTTGTTTTGACTCCTAAGACGGCTGCTGCCACGAAACCCGCACAGGCGGATCTGATCCATTCGGATCGGTGAACACTGCAACAGTAGTGTAATTCAAGCCTTTAACAAGGCCTCACAAGGGGAGGGGGGGGGGCATGAGAATATCTTCGGTTTAGCTGATTTTGATCTGTGAGGAGCATCTCGGTTGTGTGTTATTTCTGTTTTATTGCAAAAACTGCGGGAAGTTTAGGTCACGTCGCGTCGGTTTGTACTTACATTAAATGGCGGTATAAAAAAGAAAAAAGTAAATGTATTGTGGTTAATCAAACATGTTTCTGTTTTCGTCAGGTTCTGCTGGTCAGCAGCAGTCGGCACCCGGATCAGTGGATCGTTCCCGGGGGAGGGATGGAGCCCGAGGAGGAGCCGTGGGGCGCTGCGGTGCGAGAAGTTTTCGAGGAGGTCAGTAAATGCGTGGCCTCCTTTTTCATATCGCAGGGATTCGTGGTATGAAAAGATACAAAGCAGGGCTCAGAGTTGCTACTAGATTGTCGCACACAGTTCTATGTTTGAAAACAAAGCACCCGCTACATTTAATCAAACGCCTGGCGAAGATGTAAAAATCCTGCTTTAAGATATTGTGTATATATATATTTTTTTGTTGCCACCTTTTTCATACTATAAAATAAATAAAAATGAGAAAAGTAATTTGTATTTTTCTTAGTAGATTTTAGAAACTCCCTTAACTTCGTGTAGTATAAATGTGGTTGGACCTATTTCTCTTGTAAATGAAAAAGACAAAAAGAACATAAAAGATCTGTGTTGACAGATGTTTTACAGCTGTTATGCACGGTTGTCTTTCCCATTTTGAAGAGTGTCTAAAAGACACTGGCCTTTTTATGTCATATTTACGTCTCAGAGAAACCGGAGGTCATAAATTATTAGTTAAAAGTCCCTTGCTCCTCTAATGAACTTTATAAAAGTAAAATGGGAATTAATAGGAATGGTTGGGGTTCCAGAGGTTATTGATGAAACATATTTTTTTAATATTCCCCCTAAAATGAACTCCATTTTTATTGTTAGATTATGCTTTTGCAATAAAAAATAAAGTTTCTTGAGTTTTTTTTATTCATATTTATTAAATGTGCAAAAACTTTTTTTTTTTTTTTCCGTTTTCTTTTAAATCACACATTTTGAGTCGGAGGCCAGTTTTTATCTCGACTGTATTGCAGATGAAATAAAAGGGATCCGAAGCTTAAGTCTCTCGATTACCTTTTGCGTAGTTTGGTTAGATTACCCAGTAAGGGGAGCTTTGGATATCTTTGGAAGCATGACACACCCTGACGAAACGATTTCCAAGCGGCTATAGTGACAGCAGCTCGGTCACTCGGAGGTCGCCTGGCGTTTCTGAGGTCTCGCTGTTTGGGAACCACTTGTTCTTTGCTGCGTCAGCCGCCTAAACTTGGCTGCGAAGACCCCCGTGTGGCTGAGTCGCTGGACCCATCAGGGGACACTTGTCAAGCATGCTGAAAAGCGGACAGGACACATGTCCTGTGTCCTGACAGCTATTTGATACGTGTTAAGTACATTTTAGCTATTAAGTAACCGTTATGGAAGATATAATGGCCTTCCTGCAATAAGAAGAGAGCTGGAGTTTTACCAAGGCGATAAGACACTAGAAATGATAAATGTGGCTTTTATTGTGTTGTGGACTCTATGTGGAACCCTCATTTAACATTGCGTACGGTTCTTTAGACATTATGGCCCCTGAAAAGGGATCAGAGATTGGAGCAACAATAAAACACAGCCTGTGTGTTTGCAGAGGGTCTTGCAAAAGTATCCATCCATTTTTAAAATATATTTTCTGATGTCATAGCCTCACATTTTTGAAGTTTTTATGTGATAGACTGACACACGGTTGTAAATTATGACGTTTAAAGGACAATGGCTAAGGGTTAAAATAGGATTCAGTCAGTTTTATGTGTTAATCCTATACAGAATTCCTATTGTTTTGACAAAAAGACAAAGCAATACCGGAGTGCTGCCTTTTTTTTCTTTTGTCATGCTCTGTTTTTTTTGCATGACTGATTTTTTTTTTTTTTTTTTTGTGGAGAGGCGGCTCCGTCTTCAGCTGCAAGTAAAACCTTTCGTTTGTTCCCCAGGCCGGCGTGAAGGGCAAACTGGGACGCCTGCTCGGTGTGTTCGAGGTAAGCTTCTTCTATATTTGTGAAACAAACAACAAAATAAATAATGATAGATAACAAAAGGATTTTAATCTGCTTTTATTTACGCTATAAACTCTGCAGTAATTCTAAAAAGTATTCATTTGTGTCTTTTTTTTTTTTTTTTTTTTTCCTGTTACATAAAGCAAAACCAAGACCGGAAGCACCGGACGTACGTTTATGTTTTAACTGTGACGGAGACGCTGGAGGCCTGGGAGGACTCGGTTAACATAGGTACAGCTTTCCTTCTTCTGCAACATACACAGCACGGCTTTTATTTATGTGGAGGCCTGTATGCTGCTTGGAGACTGAATGGGAAAGCAGTGATAACAGGTGACTGTAAATCTAGGCCATGGATGTCAGCTGCAGCGACAGTAAACCGCTATCGTCAGAGCTGCAGATGGCAGCATTAGTGTGTCCAGAGAACAACTCCTACCTGCGTTCCGGTGTTCTTTGTCGGAATCGAAGTCTAATTCTAACGTGCGCATCAAAACCGGCTGAAATATCCATCACGTTTTTCTTCTTGCAGTTCAGCTTCTTTTTTTTTTCTGTTTAGCCTCCCAACATATTTATGTCCTCTGTCTCCATCTGCAGGCCGGAAGCGGGAGTGGTTCACCGTGGACGAGGCCATCAAAGTGCTGCAGAGCCACAAACCCGTTCACGCCGAGTACCTGCGGAGACTCCAGCTCAGCTGCTCCCCCACCAACGGGAACTCCATCCTCCCGAGCCCGCCTCCGAACGACAACTACCCTCACTACAGCACCACCACCGGCGCCCCCTCGACGGGCGGCGTGCTGGGCTCCTCCTGCAGATAGGACCTCACCGCGCCGTCGCCTCGCCTGTCCTGGCTCGGACAGTTTACAGAAAGTCTGTACAGTCTCTTGCATGAAATCTAAAAAGACTTCTCAGAGCCTCGGCTCGCCTGTATTTATTATTTCTTACCCTCGCTTCAAGACTGACCAAAGCTGCTGCCAGGACTGTGATGAAAGACTGAAACGTCTCTTCTGCTGGCAAGATGGGGAGGGGAAGAAAAAAGGATGCTGGACACTGCTGGCGTGAATGAACTTTAATTATGGGATGCCTTATTGAAACTTTGTATGAATGTTTTAATTCACTAACCGTCGCGGTTACCTTTTTAGCGGCGACATGCGGGCTGTGGGGAAAAAATAAAAATAAAAAGAGCAGCTGGCTCCAGCAGCACATCGGTGTGCAGAATGTTTCCATGGTAATGTCATCAACACACGATGGTAACGGTAAATATATTACACATGAATATTTATTAAAAAGAAAACACCTTTGAGTTCAGAAACCCCTTTGTTCCACTTTGTGTAAAACTTTTTCTTGTTTTTTTACAGTTGCATAACATAAAGATAAACTGGCTATTAAATCTGCTTTCCTGCATTGCTTTTCAAAAATAGATGAAATTTAAAATGTACTTTTGGGGAAAAATACGTTCTACCTCAGCAAACTTAAACTGGATACGACCACCTTGTTCGGTAACCTCTCCTGACGCAATGCTACTAATTAAAATTCAGCCTGCAGCGTTACCTAACTAATGTGTGCACACCGTCTTCTATCTGAAGCGTTAAATCGAGCAGACTGCAGCTCTGGTTTTATTCCAGAGTGAACTGATATTTCTATATGATACTAAAGTAGAGATGTGCTGATCAGTTGGCCAGAGATCAAAATCAGATTCTATTTTTTTATTTCTTCAGTGGTGCTGATCTGTGGCGAAATACCAAAATATCAGACCCTTTTTTTTTTCTTTTTTTTTTCCATCAAAAGCATTAAAACTAAAACCAGCCCCTATATTTGTTTGGTAAGCACACCACTAATTATTTTTCCATGTCTGGGTAGACGTACTTATCCGTACTGGATAAATGTTCTACGTTTGTTCCTTGTTGCAATTTTTATTTTTTTATTTGAAAGATTCTGAATTTCTTAAAAATAAATATATATCAGCTGTCTATTTAAATAAACATTTTTGTATTTAGATCAAATACTGAGATTCTGCTCAAGATGCAAAAACTGTCATTTCACAACTTTTTTTTAGACCTGCTTGCATTTTGATTTAAACAGAGTAATCAAAGCTTTTTCTTTTTTTCTTTTTTTACAAACAAAATTTATCAGAAATGACAAATTGTCCATTAAGGAATCTGTATTTGTTGTTGAATAATTGACAAGTGGAGATATTGTATAGATTGCAAAACGAGCCTGACCTAAATTACATCCAGATGCCAGAAAAGCTGTGAAATTTCCCTTTAATCACCCGGAGAGGAGAATCAGAGGCCGGCTAAGGCACCAGGTAGTTTATTGTTGCTGTTAGGAAGGGTGAGGCATGTTTGTTATATTCCTTTTTAAAAAAAAAAAAAATCTAAATCTGCATCTGTAGCGGCCAGGAAATGTCTGATCGGTGCATCTCTATATAAAACAGGAGGACTTGTATGAAATATCTTTAACGTGTTTGTCTGCTCTTTCTGCGAACATCAATGTTTTTTCCTCAAACTTCAAAGCGGTCTGCTGAAGACGGATCTCCCTGTATTTGATTACTGATTTTGTTTTCAAAATATTAGTTTCTAACAAAAAAAAAAAGAATCTACACATAAAAATTAAAGAAAATACTTGTTTTAATTTAGTCTGAGAAAAACTCGCCAAATGCTAACCCTCACGATACCCTGAACTTAATTTCCCATAACATTGTTTGTGACCATGTTTTTTTTTTTTTTTTTTTTTGTACGTTTCTGGTGTCATTCTTGTTTAAAAGATTATTATTTTTTTTTTATCAATAACACCACAACTTAAGATTATTTGGCAGCGATCTCGCAGTACAACTTCGATAGAATCAATCCAAACTTTGTGGAGCAACAGAAGAGAAAGTTCAAATTGGTCCAGGTGCTTTAGACCAACTAATTGTGATTATTTCACAATTAGTCGAATCCAAGTTGGAGGAATCTTCCTCCAGCGTTTTGGGGTTAGAGGAAATTTACTACCCCTCAGCCAGGATGTTTTTGGGAGTCAGCGTGTACAATAATCATGTGTTATTCTGGTAAAAGCATTGGAAATGGAGGGGAGGAGCAATTGTCCTGGAAAGGTTCCTGCAGTCGAAATGCACCTATAGTTTGTGAAAATGCGTTCACAATGTCAAATCCAGATTTATTATGAGTTTTCTGCAACTTGTAAATTGTAAACAGATCAAAAATCAAAAGAGAAAACATAACCTGTATGAAAATTGCCTCCCTACCTTTTGCTTCGACAGCTGAATGAACACTCGATGTGTGTAAATAACTTTAAGAGGCATTGTAAAATGTGTTTTTAACCTGTACCTCTTTAATATTTTCTATATTTTTAAAATGATGCACAAACAGCGCGTGTACAGTGTGGGGGGTTTATGATGTGAAGGCTTTGGAAAAGGAGAGTATTGTCTCATTCGTAAGAAAACACAAGGTTATTTTTAATTTGAGGACTTGTTTGATTTTATTTCATTTTTTCATTCACTCAAACAGCATACAATAGGAAGTCCCATCTTATGTGGAGGCTAAAATGATTGTTCTTAAAATAAAAAAAAAACAACAACATAGAAACATTTTTTAAGAAATTTAAAAAATATCAGATTTATATTTCTTCTTTTTGTTTCACTTTTGGACTACAACCGTTTAGTACGGTTAACTTTGGACTTGTTTTCCAGACGTTTTCTTTCTTTTATGATCACTTTGTTCTGTCTTCATCATATAATCTTATCTTTGTAAACATCACCCAGGTCGTCTGATCTGTTATGAAGCTTCGGCTTCACCTACTGCTGTCTGTCTGTCCGTGTGTGGGTGTGTGTGTGTGTGTGTGTGTGTGTGTGTGTACATATTTATTACAAGGGATGAATTTAAAATTAATTGTGCCAAATGTCAAAATTTGTGCTATTCTAGGAAAAAAAAATCATCTATATGTCGAAAATTAGATAAGGTCTGATCATGATGAGTTTCTACAAAGTATTTAAATGTTTCATGAAGGTTTATTTCTTAAAGACCAATTTATATATATATGTAGCTTTTTAAGGCTGTATTCTTCACCATCTGATTGGTGGTTTAATTCTGCCTGAAACGCCGTCGAATGTTTAAAGTCTTAACCAGTTTCCATCTGGTCTTAT
The DNA here is from genome assembly GCA_903067095.1 of Girardinus metallicus. Classification (NCBI taxonomy): domain Eukaryota; kingdom Metazoa; phylum Chordata; class Actinopteri; order Cyprinodontiformes; family Poeciliidae; genus Girardinus; species Girardinus metallicus. The sequence continues at coordinate 1,139 of CAEGAE010033678.1, read as the reverse complement.
TCTCCTGTCGAAAAGCTTTTAATCAAGGCAAATGAAAGTGTTCTTACTGTTCATCATGATGTTTTGCGAAGCTCAATGTGTGAAAGGGATCTGGGCCGGAAGGAAGAGATTGCATTAAAGGAAGAGCAACTTAACTCCAACTGTTGAGTATTCATTTATTTTGGAGGTTGTGTTGTGATATTAAACACTTACAATCACTTAAAAGAAAGACATTTTCAGACTAAGCATTTCGTCATCATGTCATTACATATGTATATTTTTACATTTTGAATATACTGTCTGTTCCTGAGCATGATGAAGCCACCTCCATGCTTCACAGTTGGTACCTAGCTTTTAAGCATAGTCTGTAAGTTTTCAGCATAGCTGAGGTTGGATGTGTGTTCAGGAGCACTGCTCTGTTGTCAGCCTTTAATGCCTAACTGTTGAGGTGATATTAAACAAGTAGGAGGCAGGCTTCCTACGTTATTTTATCCACGTTTTGTAGTTCAGCTACAACAAAACCCCATCATGACGCTGCTGCCACCACGCATGATAGGCGGCGCTGTTTTTCTTTGGGTTAAAAGCCATGACTCGTCCAATCCAGACTTTTAAATCATATAGGATTGTGTGTAATATGGGAAATTATTCAGTCATGTGATCGTTTTAGGGTTCATATCTCTGAAATCTACATCTGGGGTGTCATCATTTTGTCACAGGTCAAACCTCTTTTTCTCCTATTTTTATTTTTGAAACTTTAGTTAAAACTTTACCTATGTTGCATATGGAAGAGGATGAGAGCCACTGAAACAAGGATTAGAGCCTGAGATTAAAGGATCCTGAGATTAAAGTCAGAATTATTATTGTTTTGTTTTGTTTTGTTTTTCTTTTAGTGGCCCTAATAATCTTCCTTAATTGCAGGTGTTACAGCAGTATTGAAAAAAATTGGACATCCCAAAAAAAAAATCACAGAACCCAAAACAGAAGTAAAACAAAGAGAAAAAATACACAAAATAAATGCGAGTTACAAAGTTAAATTCTATGCGTTACAAGTATATATATATATATATATATATAAAAAAAAAAAAAAATTCCCTTCTCACCCTCTGCGGGTGGTCTCTTTCATCCTCTGAGCTCGGGTCCTCTACCAGAGGCCTGGGAGC
>CAEGAE010033665.1:0-16815 GCA_903067095.1 Girardinus metallicus | reverse complement strand
CAGGAAACCAGGAGACAGGAAACCAGGAGACAGGAAACCAGGAGACAGGAAACCAGGAGACAGGAAACCAGGAGACAGGAAACCAGGAAACCAGGAGACAGGAAACCAGGAGACAGGAAACCAGGAGACAGGAAACCAGGAGACAGGAAACCAGGAGACAGGAAACCAGGAAACCAGGAGACAGGAAACCAGGAGACAGGAAACCAGGAGACAGGAAACCAGGAGACAGGAAACCAGGAGACAGGAAACCAGGAGACAGGAAACCAGGAGACAGGAAGGAAATGTTTCCTGCTGACATGTTTTCCCTTCACAGATCTGGGAAATCCATTAAATCCATTAAACTCAACTAAAAACAAACAAATCTGTTGAAAGGTCAAACTAGATATTTAGTTAAACTCAGCAGGTTAAGTATTTAAATTTAAGCTGCAAGACAGACATTTAGCACCGAACTGAATGTTTAGCTAATATGCTAATGCCCCGGCCAGTACCCGGAAGTGAGCTATCAAAATAAGAGCACGGGTCTTCTTACAGTTGCTCATGTCACCAGTTTGAATAAATGATCAAGCCCGATCCAAAGTGTTCCTAGTTTGATGTAGAAGTGGATCTAGTGTGATCTGAGTGAAACTCACCGTCTTGTCTCCGCTGGTTGTCGCCAGTCTGGATCCTTCAGGGTGGAAGCTGCAGCCTGACAGCCAATCAGAGTGGCCCTCCCCTATCAGCAGCATGCGGGCAACCTGGCGTCCACATTCACAGCTTAGCGTGTCAAACTCGAGGCCCGGGGGCCAAAACCGGCCCGCCAATGTGGCCCTCTGGAGTCCAGAGGGCCACATAGTAGATGTGTGATGGTGAGAGATCTCTGGTGTAAAACGATCAAACCACCATCCTTCTACTTCCTGTTTCCGGTTGTTGATCACGTGATTTGAAAAAAGTGTCTTCATACACTGAAAATCCGCCTCATCATGGCGCAGAAACGTTTTTGTTTTTTTTATTGGCTTAAGCCCAATTTTTTTTTCTTCCTTAATTTCAATGTTAATTCAAATATTTTGTAACAATAATTAAAATATCAACAAGAAAATTCCATGTTTTGACGTTCATGGAAACACGGATTTTGCAGATTTTTTCCCCACATCAGTGAATATAAACAAAGTTTCACCAGGAAACCTGCGCAGTCGGCGGCTCCATCGGGGCCTCAGGGGCCTCAGGGGCCATAAATGCTGACATTTTAACACAGATGCATGAATGTAACATTTATTTGTTGAGATGATCAATGCTGATAAATTTCATTTTATTTAACAAAATCTTAAGTAAGATTTTAATCTTGCATATTAAAATCTATACGTAAGATTTAAAGGAGCGGAAAAGTTTACTTTGTAAAGGTTCAAAGAGCAATATTCATAACTAAACTGTCTTGTTACCGTAGCAACAATCTGACGCGGTGAGTCTGAGCTGTTTGTCCACAAATACAAATGAATAAACTGGATTATAACTGGTTGTTCTCATGTTGGCCAGTTAATCTGCTCCCCCTCCCAGATTAAATCCAACCAGAAGCTGTTGGAGCTGCTGGTGTGTTAGCAGCCAGAGGGGCCCTCAGTCACATTCTGCCCCAGGCCTCATGCCGCCTTGGACCGGCCCTGCAGGAGTTAAATCCGCTGCGCTGCGCAGAGATGAGCAACAAACTGGGGTTTAATTCATCGTGATGTTGGGATCTCCTACCTTCTCCCCGCTGCGCGGCAGGTCCCACAGCCTCCAGGTTCGGTCGTCGCTGGCCGAGGCCAGCAGCGGCCCGGCGGGGTGCCGAGCGATGCCGCTGATGGGCAGCTGGTGCGCCCGGAAGGAGCAGAACAGCTGGAAGCTGCTTTTCTCCGGAGCCTCCGGACCGGCCGGCGGCCCGCAGGGTTCCGGGGCCCCGCTCGGGCTGCTGGGTGGAGGCTTCCTGCTGGGTTTCTCCGGCTCCGGTTCCGGAAGCCTCTGGGCTCGCTCTTTCTGCAGCCCGAGGAGCGTCTTGGTCCGCAGAGCCGCTTCGTGTTTGTCCCGCAGCCGCCTCAACGCCGCCTCGGAGTCCTGCAGCTGCTCCTGCAGCTGCCTGCAGTCCCGGACCAGGACGTGCTTCTGCTCGGAGAGCCGCCGGTGCTGCTGCCGGTGGTAGTCGCTCTCCCGCTGCATGCGCAGCAGGCTCTGCGCCGCCTCCAGCACCTGCTTCCGGAGCTGCTCGGCGTCGCCGCGGACGGCCTGCAGCTGCTCCAGCAGCACCTGGCGGTGGGTCAGCGCGTCCGGGACGAAGCCGCCGCCGCCGCCGCCGCCCCGGGCCTGGCCGTGCCACTCCAGCTCGAAGCGGCTCAGGGTCCGGGTCAGGCCCAGCCTGCGGAGGAAGTTCCGCAGGAAGTCGTCCACCGACACCGGGATGTTCTGGACCACCGGGTCTTCTGGGTCCGCCCGGGGTGAAGAGGAAGAGGATGAAGAGGAGGAGGAGGAGGAAGACTTCTCCTCTTCATCCTCAGCCTCGGAGTCATCGTTCTCCTCCACTTTGTCCTTTTTCTTCGCTGACATCTTCTGTCCTTCTCCGTCTTGTTTACGCGTCGCTATGGCAACAGCTCACCTTCGGGAGTCGTTGTTGTTTACGCCGTTGCCGTGGCAACGCATCGGCTCGTTTTTAAACTCGGTTGAAATGAAATTTCGAGTCAAAACGACTTTATGGACCCCAAAGGGAAATGAAATGTTCTTAGTTACTGATGACGGTGAACCTTGTAGTGAGTTTAACTGAAAACATGCAGATTTTAAATTCTTCCATTAAAGTCTGAATATGTTTCTAAATACAAACAATATCTTCTCTTTAAGTTTGTATTTGCTTGTTTAACTCTCATGCTAAATCTTTTTTTTTCTTTTTCTGTTAGCCTGAGTCTTTATATTCATTATTTACATCTTAATATATTTAAATTTTACATTTAAACAAGTGTTGACAGCAAATCACACAATTATTTAAGAATCCGATGAAGCGTTTCATTTATGATTATGAAATATTAATAAATTTAAAGTGATTTGACTTTAATGTAATGAAAGTTTTGTGACGTTGATTCGTTTCATGTTAAATGCATTGAGCTGTTCATTGTTTATGTTGTTACCATGACGACCACGTGCTCGGCACAGTAAGACAATTAAAATAAGAAAAAACACATTAAAAACATATTTTAAGTATACATTATATTAATTTTTAAATGTTCTACCAATAAGGTACATATATGTTTTATTCGATTCATGGTGTTTGATTAGTATGTATTTATGATACAGGATATTTTTGTCCTCTAAAGTTTGATAAATTAATTTAAAAAAAAAAAACCTGTTACTTTTGTTTTTATAGAACTATTCCTCAACTACAACCTTGTGTTGAAGTTATTTGAATTTTATTGTTACTTTATTTATGAGTTAATTATGTTGTTACAATGAAGCATTTCGACTTTTAAAGGCATCAAAGTATTTTTAGATTTATTTATTTTGCTTGTAGAATTTCATAGATTCATACAATTATCCTAAAACAAAACCAAATACAGGGAAATTAAAGCCCGTCATAATGATTTGGACCGTTTCACTGACTGGCCGGCAGACGGCGCTGTTTCCGCCTGGCTCTGGTCACGTGACTTCCTCACATGACTGTCAGCCGGAAGGAATCAGCAGGAAGAGCGTCTCTCTCTGTTGTAAATATAAGTTTTTTTGGTTTTTATTAATTGCTAAATATGAGTTTAATATTTGTACTGCTCTGCGGAGGTTTAGCTGCCAACAACAGGACTTTTACCGGCTCTGGTTCCGGTTCGGTGTGTGATTTAACGGCGGTTTCCGGTCCAGAACAAACAGAAATTCCTGCCTTTAACTGTTAACATTAAAACTCCTCTGTTCAGGCGTTTCACTGTTTACGGTCACACGTGTTGACTGCAGCGGAGCAAACGCTTGATTTAAAGTTTTTAAATTCCGTTTGGGTTAAAGATGGTTCTGGATCCGTTACAGAACCTCCAGAACCGGCCAACCCAGGTTCTTGAAGCTAAGCTGCCTGTTACTGGTCAACACAGCGCTGGCTGCTTTATTCCCTTGATGGTGGGTTAAAAAGTACGAAGAGAAACTGAAGAACACTGAGAAATATCCCTTTATAAGATTATAAAACACGGTGGAGGTGGTATTATGATGAGGGACATGTTTTCTTTAGGATGCAGAGGAACCAGAGCAGCATTGATTGGTATAGATAAAACAACGTAGTTTAACTCCGGTTACGTTTTGTTATTGTTTGAAAGAATACAGTTTGAATTATTATTATTATTCTTTTTGTCTTTTTAAACCAGAGATGTGAATCTTTCAGTCTAGTGTTTCGATTCAGGAACATTTTTTAATTTAGAAACCATTTTTTTTTCTATTCAAACGTTGAGAGATTCAGTTTAAATGTGACTGAAACAGGAAAAGAGTGTAAACAATCAGAACATTTACCGAATCAAATTTAATCAGTTTATATTCAAACAAAAATACGTTTGTTCATAAAATTCCATACCAGTGTTGGGTTAGTTTAAGTATTTAGTTTTTTCTTAAACTAAATTTCTAAGAACGATTGAAAACGGTGTTTGGTGAAACAGAAGCAGCAACGACGTTTAACTTAGATTTTAAGATAAAAGTCTGAATTGATTCAGAATTCCCAAAGCTTTAGAGAACCTGCTAAGGCTCATTGCAGTAATCAATAAATCAATAAATCGCATGATAAATTAAAACGAGCTCAATAATTTCCTTTTGCATGATTCGTCGTTTCTCTATTTCTACCAAAAACTGGATGATAAAAGTCTTCAGTCTCAACTAGCCTCATAATTCATTTTATTTGTTGATTCTGTTGTTTATTTTATGTATTTAAAATGTTTCCCAGTTGTCAGAATTTAAAGTTTATTGATCTTTGTGTTCTTGCATTATATCAGTTTAAAACAAAAATCTGAGTGTTTATGGTGAAAACCTCTGGGATGATTTACGGTCCAGAAACACGACGGGCCTGCAGGATGTTTCTGCTGGAAAGGAAGAAACAACTAAACCCACCAGATGATGATTTGTTGATGTTTCCACTCAGGCGGAGCGCCACTTCCTGTTTGGTCACTTCCTGTTTGGTCTCAGTTCTGCTCGGGATGGGTTCTGCGGTGGAACGGACGGACAAACATGTCCGGGAGTATCTGCTGTACCGAGGCTTCACCAGCACGCTGAAGCAGCTGGACAGCGACATCAAGGCGGACAAGGAGAAAGGCTTCCGGGTGCGTTGGACCGGACCGGACCGGACCGGACCGGAGCCCTGGTCAGACCCGAGCTGACCCGGGTTGATGGTTCCTCTGTCCCCCAGGTGGACCGGATCATCGAGCAGCTGCAGCAGCTGGTGCAGAGCTTCGACCTGGCCGGGCTGAAGGAGTACTGGCTGTATCTGGACCGGCGCCTGTTCTGCAGGCTGGAGGACGTGTACCGGTCCACCGTCAACAAGCTGAGGACCAGCCTGTACCGCTACTACGTCATCAACACCATCCAGGTCAGGCGCCTGATCCAGAACCAGCTGCCTGTCGCCGGGTCGGACGGCGCCGGTTAGCCGCTATCGCTGGGTGCCGTTGCCGTTCACCGGGTCAGAACCAGACTGTTGTAATGCGGGACCAGCAGGAACCGGTCACATAACTTATCTCATTTCTTATCGGTTTCTATAAAATACGACTCGAGTCAAAGCTGACAAACTTCCTGATGTTTCGCTACATAAAATACATTTCGTGCAGCGCGCCACGACGGACGGGAAAAACGCAGGAAACGTGAAAATGACTTAAAGTAACGCTGTGTCGACTACTGTACGCACAGACCCGTTGCCATGGCAACCGACTGACAGGTCCACTACCGCAGGAGTATTCCTGATAAACCTGAATGTGAACCAAAAACACAAAAACATTCTTCATGAATCACCAAAACAGAACCTTCAGTCCGTTTTTCTTTTAGTTTTCAGGGTTAATGTTTATTTTGCAATTATTAATAAGTGACAGTCTGTCATAAACATCTGCTCTACTGATGATCTGTCAGTGCAGGTGTGTTGGTCGCCTCATGTTAGTGTTAACTGAACTGAACCACACCGACCTGCAGCACATCTACATGCTAAAGTTTCATAGTCAAGCTAGCATAGCTGAGCTACTTCCTCAGTATTGAAACCTGTGAAATGTAATTTCCTTGTTGACAATTAATATGAAAACATTGAGACATTTTTCTGATTCTTTGTGTGATTCCGTGTCGTTTTCATGACTCATTGCAGGTTTCTGACCCGTTTCTGACCATGTTTGACCCGTTTCTGACTCGTTTCCAACCTGTTTCTGACTCCTTTCTGACTCGTTTCCAACCTGTTTCTGACTCCTTTCTGACCCGTTTCTGACCCGCAGAAAGGAAACCTGGAGAAGACGCAGGAGTTCTTCCAGAAGCAGGCGTTGGAGCTGCAGGGTCAGGCCGAGTGGCGCGACTGGTTCATCCTGCCCTTCATCCCGACCCCGGAGCAGAACCCGGCCTTCGGGCCGTACTTCTCCCGCCAGTGGGCCGACACCTTCCTGGTGTCGCTGCACAACTTCCTGTCGGTGCTGTTCCAGTGCATGCATATCCTTCCCAGGAAGCATCAGCTGCAGAGAAACAGGCTGATGAATCGATCCGACAGATTCATCACGTCTTTTGTTTCAACGTTTTCGGAACAGGTCGATGTGAAAATGAGAATTTGTTCTCCATCAACTGACCTGCTGAATAGAAAAACATTTAATTTTTGTAAAATGTGGATTTTTTCCAATAGTCTGAAGCAGTGGAGGCCAGAGTGGGTCCTGGAGGGCCGACATCCTGCCTGGTTCAGCTCACTGGATCCAGTGATGGATCATTAGAGGCCTGAGAAGGTCACTGACCAGCAGGGAGGGAACTGCAGCATGCAGGGGGCCAGGGCTCCAGGACCCACTTTGGGCCCCACTGGTCTAAAGTGCCCAGGGCGACCATCTTGCTTTACAAGCGTGTTTAGCCACTTTTATTTATTTTGAACCTGATTTCACGATAATCATTTCTGCTGGCCGATAAATTGATAACGGTATAATAGTGCAAGTAAAAACCAGGCAACAGAAACCATAAATCAAATGGAGCAGAGAGTTTCTGTAAACGAAACCATCAGAAGGAAAATGATTGACCTGGTTTTAATTTATTGTCTGGTTAATTGGTTAATTGGTTAATTGGTTGTTGCGACAGTTTTTAAAAAAATAAAATCATAATGTTACAAGAATAAAGTTGAAATAATACATGAATAAAGTCGTGACATTAGAAGAATGAAGTTATATGAAAACAACAACACATTAATTACCCAATCTTTTTCTTTTTAAAACGATTTCTTTCTTTAATTTTAAGACATTCTTCTGGTAAAATATTCACTCTGGTAACATTAAAACTTTGTTCTTGTAATTAAACGATAGTTTTCATCGTACGACTCGCAGAACAAGTAATTGGAATAAAAGCCATTTTTTGAAAATATTTTCTGTCATTTCTTAGAAAGAAATCCGATTTATGAAAATAACTGTAGATTTGATTTTAATCCGCCGGACCAACACGTTGCTTTGTTTATGACTGAATCACTTTCTGCAGGTGAATCTTTTGGTTCCTTAACTGAGCTCCACCTCAGCCGGTGCTGCTGAGCTTCGACTCCGAGGTCCAGAGGATGACGAGTCTGGCGGAGGAGAACGAACAGCTCCGCCAAGTGGTGAGACCAGGAACTGTTTCTGACTCTGTAGGCAGCCTGAGATCCACTGGATCAGATTGATCACTCTGTCTCTACAAGGGTTTGATCTGCTTTCATTCCTGCTCATTGAGGTTTCTGAGCAGCATTTCAATCAGGGCTGGACTTTGACTAGGCCTTAGCAGCCTCAGTTCGTTACAGTTTTGTCTCTGTTACGCTGATGTTTTGCAGAATGATGTTGCAATGTTTTATTGTTCTGACAGTTTTTCTGTGCGTCTCCAGCTGTTCGCCCTGCAGACCGAGAGCCGGGACCAGAAGGACGGAGACGAGGCGGTGCAGCACAAGCTGCCGCTGTACGTCCAGAACATGGACCGGCTGGGAGACACTGAGCTGTGAGCCTCTAACATCTCTCTTTACTGGTGACTGACCGAAGCGTTGATTAGTGCCTTCCTGCCTGCTTTTAGTCACAGTTCAAGACATTTACTATAATAATCCAGTGATATTTTGTTACAAGAGCAGAGAAACGGCTAACAGGACAGATTTTACTGACCCAAAGTGGTTGCCATGGCTACATATCTGACATTTATGGGATGTTACTGCTTTTAGATGCTACATCTACTTTATCAATTGTATTATCTGGATGTTAAGTTAAGTTAGTTGTTGCTGTTGCTTCATTGCTAACATTGGTCATTTTTAGCTTCAATGCTAATGTTTTTTAGCATTTTGTTTCAGTGTTGGGTTTTTGGTTTTGTGATAAAATTGTTGGCTTTTAGCTTCAATGCTAATAGTTTTAGCTTTAATTACCTTCTAACTTTAGAAGGTAATTATTCAGTGCTAATGTTCTCAGGATTTAGCTTCAGTGCTAATTCTTTATCATTTGAAATTAATGCTCAGAAGTTTGTTTTAATGATTTAAGTTTAATACTTACATTTAATGTCTGGTTTTGTTATAATGCTGACAGCTTTTACCACCAGTGCTAACTGAAGCTAATTGCTAATTGTAGCATTTACTTTCCTGCTAATGTAGAAGCTTTCATCTTCAGGGATTATTTTATTAGGTTTGATGTTTAATGCAATTGTTTTAAGTTTTGGTCATATATTCTCTGTCTGGTTAGCATTTAGCCTTTTTGTGAATGCTGGTAGCTTTTACTATTAGTGTTAAAGTATTGCTAATGCTTTAGCATTTTTGTGCAGTGCTAATTTTGGTTGATATCATTTTGTTAGCATTTTGCAGTTGAGCTATTGTTGCTTAGCGTAATGCTAATGTATCTCATATATTACTGTCACATGACCTCATTTACTCACTGTGGGCTGATAGTGAATTTTAGTTGCTTTGAAGTTTGTTAAAGAGACTCAAAACACGTCAGAAAATTCAGAAAACACAAAAGGCTTGTAGCTAGAGATGTTCTGGAAAAGAACAAAGTGCTAAAAGTTTCTTTAGATCTGAGGTACTTGATCTACGCAATATTTTTAAGCATGTAGCTTTGCTGCTAGGGTTGTTAGCTCGTAGCTTTATATTGACTTCAACAGTTTAGTTCTACTTCTAATGTTAGTTTATTTTGTTTGGTGTTAGCAATTAGCTTCAGTGCTATCGTTTTCACATCCAGTGTTACATTGCTAATGTTAGCACTTTGCTTCATTGCTAATGTTGTCAGAATTTAACTTCAATTATAATGTTTTCAAATGTTGGTTTTGGTTACAATGCACTTAGCATTTTGCTTTTGTGCTAACATTATTAGCATTAAGCTTTGCTGTTAATGTTAGCACTGAGTAGCTCTAATTGCTACTTTTTAGTAATATTTTAAAATATTACTAAGGGAAGTTATACCCTTAGTAATAATTACTAATTTTAGTAAAATTTTTGTCATCTAGCCAAAATAGCGTTAGCATTTGTTAGCGCCTGTACAACATTCTAGCTCACTAGGTTTAAAACAGACTTGTGTCTGGTTTTATTTCAATCAGAACCTTTTTAATTGGCCAATTTTTTTCTATTCTTGATTTGTCCTCACTAAATGTTTATGATTTCGGCCGTTTGCTAAAAATCATAAACATTTTATGTTTGCTAGCTGTGCTCTCCTTCGCTAGCTGCATTTATTTAGCCTCAACGATCGTTCGCCACGTTGTGGAGAACTTTCTGTCCGTCGTGACTCAGAGTGCAGCGGCGCTCGCTTACGTTTCCACGCCAGAATGCATGACGTGAAATGAGTCGCCTCAAAATGGCAGCGGCTGTTCTTTTCTGTTACGTTTACCGTTGGCATGGCAACCATCAAAACGAGCCGAAACCCTCTGAGTAAAGATTAACATTTCAGTTTGAAAAATTGTTCATGAAAAGGTGTTTGTATGAGAAATGAACTGGGTGGGTCGTGAAGGTGAACTGGTGTCTGTGGACAGATGATGTTTGTTTGTTCGGGTCGTTATGACGCCTCATTTCAAACAGTCACTTTTTGATGGATCCTCTTCATGCTGTCATCAGTTCTGTGTGTTATAAACATTTATTTCTATGTGAAGTGTCTTGACCTGATCTGCTGTTGATGCCTAATTTATTTCTGCTGTTCGTGTTTAAACTGTGTGCTGTGATGATGTTGCCAAATAAACAATTCACCTGATGAATTGTTACCTTTGTCCATGATCCATTTGTAGAAGTCGGTTTGCAGTAAAGATCAGTTTCTGTAGAGAAAAGGAAAATCTCCAACTGAAGACCAAAACAAAGTTTGGCAGCGACTTCATTCCTGCTCCATAAACACTTTGAGATACAAAATGTAATATTTAGCAGGAAACATATGAAGCCTGAGTAAATTGTATTTCTGACGGGTCCGATTCTTCGGAGTGAACCACAGAAACCGTCCAGAACCGTGGAACATCCACTTCTGCTCCCAGAATGCAACGCTTCCAGTCCGTCATCCACTGGTTTCATTATCGTCATTAAAGTCTCTGCAGGACATTGGAGTCCATCAGTTTTACTATAAATGCACCAATCAATGAACTATTAGAGAAAATTTATTAAAAATCATTTTTATAAAGACAAAAATACGATTTAAAAATCCTGATCCAAAGTCATTAAGACCAAATAAAACATTTATAGGTAAAATAAGGAGAATCTTTTACCGTGTCAATCAGTTCAGTTTGGACTCGGTTTGAACCAGTTCATCTGTGTTTGTTGAACTCTTGTGTGTCGCAGGGACTTGGTGTCGAGTCAGCGAGTCGTCAGCGCCGCCGCCACGCCCTCCAGGAACTTCTTCTCCACGCTGCTGCCTCAGGCCAAACGGGCCCCGATGAAGGCGCCGCCGCCCACCTCAGGGTCCCCGAACCAGGCAGCGCTGGGCAGGAAGGAGCTGCCAGCCAATCAGGTGACAGCAGAGGTTTGGTCAGCCAATCAGGCAGCAGCAGGGTTTGGTCAGCCAATCAGGTGACAGCAGTGGTTTGGTCAGCCAATCAGGCAGCAGCAGGGTTTGGTCAGCCAATCAGGCAGCAGCAGAGAGTCCGGACTGTTGGTTTTTACCTGTTTGATGGTTGGAATGGTGAGCAGAATCCAGCCCAGTTTACGTTTGGCTGAATTCTTGGTTCCTGATGAGCGACTGTCCTGGAACCTGAGTTATTCTTTGGTACCTTTTGGGCAGTGCTAACTAAAAGGTTAGCTGTGCTAACCTTCTAATCGTGAACATTTGGTCCATTAATGCTAAAGCGCTACACCAACAACATATTTAATGGAAGCTAATGCTAATGCACTGTACCCCAACTTGGTATTTAGTTGAAGCTAACACAATAACAGCACAGTATTTAGCGGGAGCTAATGCTGAAGCGCTACACCAATGCGGTATTTAGTGCTAACTGAAGGACTACAACCCTCAAATCACTTATTTAAATTTGACATTATAGTTTACATCCCTTAGATATTGTATCCATGTTTATATCTTTTTGTCTCTTTTATTTTGTTTCTTGTTTTAAATAAAGTTATTGGGGAAAAAAGTGGGGAACACGAGGAGAGGAAGTGGAACTGCTGCGTCTTCAAAATAAGAGCATGAATATAAACATCTAATTACCTGAAGAATTTTTAACAGCCGATGAAACTTCAACACTGGTTTCCAAATGTATTTATTGGTTTTATTTTGTTGCTGTGGTTCCAGTTGAACCAGAACAGATTTTTTTCCCCCATTATTTATAATTAAAACATTTGATCATTTTTAGGCTGTAAAGTGTAAAGAGTCGTCCCAGTCTAAGGAGGTAAAAGCTGCTTCCAGCCAGTCTTCGTCCAGCGAGCCTCCGGGTTCCCAGCCTCAGGCCCTGAACCAGAGCAGCCGACACAGGAGGATCCAGGAGCACGAGAAGGAGAGGAAGGAGCTGTTCTCCAGGCCGTCCCCTCAGGTGAGCCTCACCTGGTCCACGCGCCGAGTCTGAGGAGCTTCGGCTCAGCTTTACGTTTCCCTCAGGCCGCAGACAGCAGAGCGGACGACGTGGATGCGACCGCAGCGAAGAGCGCGTCGGAGCCGCCGGACTCCTCGGGCAGGGAGGACGGAGGCCTGCAGGTGGAGCAGCCCTTCATCAAACTGAGCCAGGAGGAGTACGGCGAGCATCACTCCTCCATCATGCACTGCAGGTACAGACTCACACCGGAGCTCCTGAACGCCGTCGGACTTTAAACCTGAACTCAAACCTGCCGCCTGTCTGCAGGGTGGACAGCTCTGGGCGCCGGGTTGCCAGTTTGGACGTAGACGGCGTCATTAAGGTTCTTTTATTTTACCATCTTCTGACCTCTGGAAAATCAGACTGACTGTAAGAAACGCTCTCCTCTCCCTGAAGGTTTGGTCCTTCAACCCCATGATGCAGACCAAAGCCACCATCATGTCCAAGTCCCCTCTGCTGTCCCTGGAGTGGGCCACCAAACCAGACAGACTGGTAAGACTTTAAGACCGGCCCACAGGACGACGGCTAAACCTGGTGACCGAATGTTTGTCTGGTCAGCTGTTATTAGGCAGCGGCGTTGGGACGGTGCGACTCTACGACACAGAAGCCAAGAAGAATCTCTACGAGATGAACATCGATGAAACTCATCCACGGTAAACCATCAGCTAGCTGCTAGCTTACAATCTACATGAACACGCTAACGATGCTACTTCTGGCCTAACACGTGAGTCTGCAGGCTTCCAATGAGAAAGAACAGCTGTAACACTGTAGTTAACATGTTAGCTGCTAAATGCTACAGTGGAGCAATTAGCCTGTTTATTTGACCCGTAAGGGTGTGAAACTCCAGGTCTGAGCAGATTTCATAATGAATATTAATGTATAAATAGGTCAGAGCCATAAGAACATGAACGCTAAATGCTGAGAGAAGTTAGCACCTAGCTAAGCAGTTAGCATGAAGCAGTAAAAAGTTTAATATTTCCTTTGGAATCTGTCAAAAACTGAATTCAGCTTCAAACAAAATTAGTTTTCCATGAATTTCTGGGACCAAATCATAAATCAGCAGCAATTTTTGATGGCAGCATGCTAGCTAGCTTTTTAGCTGCTAACTACTATGTTATAATTTGTTCTTAGTCAATAGGAATAAAACACAAGAATCATAATGTTATTGTGTTGAGATGTCACCTACAGAGGACCGGATGATCCAGATGCCAGAGGAATGCTTTTATTTTGACGTCTGTGCGTTTCGTCTGTCAGGATTTTGTCGTTAGCCTGCAGCCCCAGCGGCTCGTCGTTCGTCTGCTCAGCTGCGGCTCTCAGCCGCTCTGGGAGTGTCGACTCTGGTCCTCGGCTTCCCATCCCGGTGTCCGGTCAGCTGCTGCTCTGGGACACCAAGACCGTCAAACAGCAGGTGGCGAGCTAACTAGCTTAGCAACATATTAGGGATCAGGCAGTTAGCACAGTTTACATCATGAATTAGAACATTATTTTGACCAGTATGTCTTATGATGCTCTGGAGAACATTGAACCGTTGAAAAGGATTTTATGTGAATAATTTCATCCTCTCTGTCTCCCAGCTCCAGTTCTCTCTGGAACCAGAACCAGTAGCCATCAACTGCACCGCCTTCAACCACAACGGGAACCTGCTGGTGACGGGAGCTGCCGACGGCGTCATCAGGCTGTTTGGTTGGTGTTGTAAACGACTCCGTCGGCCGTCTGTGGTCATGTTTGGGTGGAACTGATTGGTGCGTCTGCTCCCGCCGCAGACATGCAGCGCTACGAGAGCGCCATGAGCTGGAGGGCTCATGACGGAGAAGTTTACAGCGTGGAGTTCAGCTACGATGAGAACACGGTTTTCAGCGTCGGGGAGGACAGGAAGGTGAGCGAGGGCGGGCCGTGTGGTTCTGCTGGTCCGAACGCCGGACTGAAATCGGTGCGTTTGTGTCCAGTTCATCCAGTGGAACATCCACCGCTGCGGGGTGAAGCAGTCGGAGCAGGCTCTGCCTCAGGACGCCACCGGTCCCTTCGTCCTGTCGGGCTACAGCGGCTACAAACAGGCGAGCCCCGTTTGATTCCATCACAAAGGGTCCAAACCGAACCCGTCGCCATGACGACCAGATTAAACCAAAGGTCCACAAGCTGGACGGGATCTTTAGCTTAACAGTTACCTGTGCTAACCATAAGCTGATAATCATAAACATTAGCTTAGCTAACGCTAAGGCGCTAAGCAGAAAATTAGCTCTGCCATTAGCGGATTAGCATAGCTGAGCCCGTCTGACCTGCCTTACAGGTTCAGGTTCCCAGAGGAAGACTGTTTGCCTTCGACTCCGAGGGCCAACACGTCCTGACCTGTTCCAGCTCCGGAGGACTCATCTACCGAGTGCGTACCCTTCCTCATCTTCCTCATCATCGGTCCTTTTGCTCCTTTTTGCAAGCGGTAGCCTAGCTAAAGGTTTGAAGGGTCGAATCAGTGGCAGGTGTTTTAGTTTTCTGTAAAACATGCTGTGTGGGGTTGTAAGCCCTGAGGAACTCCTGACGTTTGTTTCTGTCATCGCCTGCTGACTCTTTGCTCCTCCCCCTCCAGCTGGCCAACGGGGAGCCGGCGCTGGATCGCGTGCTGTCGCTGGGCGGACACAAAGCCCCGGTGGTGACGGTGGATTGGTGCTCCGCGGTCGACTGCGGCACCTGCCTCACGGCCTCCATGGACGGGAAGATCAAACTCAGCACGCTGCTGGCGCAAAAGTCGTGACCCTGAGGGCGTCGGGGGTCAAAGGCCGACGTAAACGGACCACTGTGCAGTTTCTAACGTTGTCTAACGTCTATTATTGTTTCATGTTTAATCAGCATTAAAGTCTGACGTAAAGTTTCACCCTGACATCTGTCTTCAGTTTGGTTTATTCGCCCGTTGAGGCTCAAAGGGAAATCTGAGATTCTGGATCGGCTTAATGACGTCACTTCCTCTAATGCTGGACCAACAAGGCTTTTAGCAGAAGCTAACGCTAAAGCGCTGCATAAACTAATGCTAATTTCTGCTAAAGCGTTAACGTGATGCAACAGGAAAAAGAGAACAAACGGAACTGCTGCGTGGTCTTTGTGGCCCGTCTGATCTGGCCATAAAGACCACGCAGCAGGTAAAACTCCTCCCAGACAACACATTACTATTCAACATCAGACATTTCCAGAGTTTAGTCAGACAAACAAACCCATCAAACCGCAGTAGAACAATTAGAGGAGCATCTGAAACTCAGAACCACCACAAACAATCATCAGTTTCCTGGAGAAGCAGAGAAAATGGACCAAAGACGCGTCTGGAGATCACTGCGGCCGCAAACCAAGCGATCTGATTCGCTCCTCGTGGCTGTAACGTTTTTACTAGAAGGTGTTTCCTTGTATTTAATTTATCCAATCAAGGCTGTTCTCTCCTTCTATGGCTGCAAGAGGTTTCAGATTACTAAGTTAGGCTGACCGAAATAACTTCATTACCTTCTGAGGCCTGTTTGGTTTCAGAACCAAGGCGTCTCTCTCTTTAGACAAGGAAGGTCAAAGGTCGTATTCAGAGAGGATCTTCTCAGGTCAATTAGAGAGCTGGACTTCCTCCCAGCTCTCCAGTTGAACAAAAGATTCTCGTTTTGACCCGAGTTCACTGGAAACTTAATGTTTTATTACCTCGCAGAGCAAATCCTCCAACCTTCCCCATGTAGAAGTAACTGGCAGCCTGGAACCGCCGGTGATCCAGAACTTCTGCTTCCTCTTAGACCAAAACGCAGATTTAAGAACTAACACACTGATAAAATATACCCGAGCATTTTAAAAAAAACACCTTCATTCCAGACATTTTCTAATTAATATCCCACTAGTTTAGATTACATGTACAGTTTAGCCTGAGTTAGACGCTGTTAGGGCTGTTAATATAAGCTACTTTAAATCAAAACATGCTGTTAATAAAACATCCTGCAAATTAGCTCATAATCATTAGAAATATTTTGTGTTCTCATCTTTAGCCAGGGAGTTTTCTGCTACCTCAAATACCAGAACTTGATGTACAATGTGAGCAGCCAGAACTTGATGTTTCCAGCTGAATCATGTCTCCTTCACTTCATTTTGTGACCCGTTCGTCTCCTGCAAAAACCTTCCAGACCTTCTGATTCACATTAAACCATCAACCTGAACCTACCCAAATGAAAACCTGCTAAAAGTTTCACATGCACTAAGATTAACTGCTACTAAAATTTGTATAATAAACGTCTATCTGAAGAATTCTTAAGTCGATGATAAAACTTCAAACCAGATGTCGAACTTTGTTCAACTGAAAGTTTAAAAGCAGCCAAATAAACTATTTGTCTGGAAAACATCATTCAGAGTAAGATGAGCTAAACGTTTACAAACCAGAGCAGGTTAGCACTGCTGCTAGCAGGTTAGCTCTGCTACTAGCATGTTAGCAGAAGCGCGCTCACCTCTGTATATACAGACTCCTGATGCAGCGTAAGGGGTTTTGATTTTAAGGTTTGATTTAAGTAGTTTTAAGTTTTCATACCGGAGGTGTTTAGTACACAGAGGAGAAGCAGGTTCATTAATATTCATTAATATTCATTAATATTCATTAATGTTCATTAATATTCATCCATCCATCCATCCATCCATCTTCTTCCGCTTATCCGGGGTCGGGTCGCGGGGGTAGCAGCCTAAGAAGGGAGG